>VXBA01003735.1:341-25623 GCA_013399895.1 Serilophus lunatus | reverse complement strand
TTTTTTTTTTTTTCCCCAGAATGCCTACCTCCAGTGACTGGGATCCTTAAGGCAGCAGAGTTGCTTTTTCTCAATATTGCTTGTAATTGTAAATTTTAATCAACTCTCAGGCCCAAAAGGAGAATGATTACCTTCATTCAGAGGTAATATGTAGCCATCTACATCATACTGTGTTTGAAGTGTGCTTTTTTTTTTTTTTTTTAATTCTCCACCCCAGGTGCCCCAGTTCTTATTGAAAATGTGAAGGGAAGAGACAAATGAAATATATTAGAAATTATGTTTGAACAGAGAAGCTAGACATGCCCCATTTATTATAGAGTAGGATGAAAACTAAGAAACTTCCTATCGTGATTTGATATAGAAAGAATGAAAATTGTAACATTTATTGGGCTTGTTGCCGGTAGTAATTGCCCTTACAGAGCCTTGTTTAGAGACACAGATTAGAACCAAGCAGAGTTTTTTGTGATAGTCGTATCTGTGCAGAGAGGCAATGGTTCAACCTGAACTGGCTCCAGTTGTAAATTTGTACTAAAAGCCATCCAGAAAGCCACTAACAGTCATTAGGTGCTGAAGGAGCTTAGTTTTATAGGTATTTGTGCAAGTTGCCAGGCAGGTTTATGCAGTTAGAAGGAGTAGGGAATGGCTTACAGCCTGATGAATCCTGCATTCTGGTATTTGGTCTGCTTGGCCCCAAGAAGAGGCAGAAGTCTGGAAGACGCAGATGTTTGCTGGAAGGAGCAAGGGACATGTAACTCATGTAGCCACCTCTTCTCTGTGCTCTGAGAGGATACTTGCAAGGAAAGTAATATTATGGTGTATATGCTGCCATAAAACACTTCTTAAAATCAGTAAAAGCCAAAGCTACTCGTCTAGATGAGGTTTTAGTGCCTTGCCAGCATTTTCCCACATAAGACTATTGAAAGGAAATGGTGATTTTTAATAACTTGACTAATATAAAAAATCCCAGAATCTGCTCTTTTATATCTCAGCTTTCTTTCTCCTCAGCTGCTGAAGTCTGCCACAAGCCTAAAGGCTTGTGTCCCAGAACTTCAAAAAGGAGGAAAAAAAGAGTAATGATTGTTCCTAACAGTGGACGGGATCAGGTTTCAGGTAAGGAATGAGTGAATAAGCTAGGGATCCTCCAACAAGAGAGATGGCAGCAGTGAGTAGTAACTCCCCATCTCCTTTGCTGTTAAGAACTGTGGAATTAAGTAAAACTCGCAGGTGATGGACAGAAAACAATGAGGAGATGCTTCTTTCCACTTGCGTCTCTTCCATGGTTTTGCCTCTTTTTTTTTTTGCCTCACATCTAATCCAATTGCTTTCTGAACAGGCATTTTTCAGTCTTCATATATATATATTCTGACTTGTTTTTGAGGAGACCTAGGTACTCTACACTCTTTCAACTACACACACAAATTGCAGGTGAGGGAACAGCTTTTGTGGTAAAAATAGTAACTACTCATGACAGCTGTCTTTTGCATGTTGGCATTTCCAACTTCTTCCTCTCTCTCTCAAGATACTCCTCCAAGACTACAGAATAGAACCATAAAATCATTAAGGTTGGGAAAGTTCCCTAAGACTGAGTCCAACCACTAATCCAGCACCACTGCTAACCCATGTCCCAAAGTGCCACAACCACACATCTTGAACACTCCTGGGGCTGGTGATTCCACCACTTCTCTGGGCAACCTGTTCCAATGCCTGACCACCCTTTCAGTGAAAAAAATTTCTCCTAGTATGTAATCTTAACCTTCCCTGGCACAATTTGAGGCCATTTCCTCTCATTATGGAGCATGTCNGAACCATAAAATCATTAAGGTTGGGAAAGTTCCCTAAGACTGAGTCCAACCACTAATCCAGCACCACTGCTAACCCATGTCCCAAAGTGCCACAACCACACATCTTGAACACTCCTGGGGCTGGTGATTCCACCACTTCTCTGGGCAACCTGTTCCAATGCCTGACCACCCTTTCAGTGAAAAAAATTTCTCCTAGTATGTAATCTTAACCTTCCCTGGCACAATTTGAGGCCATTTCCTCTCATTATGGAGCATGTCCAGAGAAGTGCAATGGAACTGGTGAAAGAGCAGGAGCAAAGTCTATGAAGAGCTGCTGAGGGAGCTGAGGATGTTTAGCATGGAGAAGACTAATGACTGGACTACACTGGAGACTCAGGGGAGAGAGATCTAATTGCTCTCTTCAACTACCTGAAAGGAAGGTGTAGCTGGGTGGGGGTCAGTCTCTTCCCAGGTAACAAGTGAGAGGACACAGTGTCAAGCTGTGCCAGGGAAGGTCCAGATTGGACATTAGGAGGGAATTTCTTCAGAGGAAGGGTATTTAGACATTGGAATGGGCTATCCAGGTGGAGATCTTTAAGGAAAGACTGGATGTGGCAGTCAGTGCCATGGTCTAGTTGATGTGGTGGTGTTAAGCCATAGGTTAGACTTGATGATCTCGGAGATCTTTTCCAACCTAACTGGTTACACAGAATTACACAGAATTAATAAGGTTGGAAAAGGTCGTAGAGATCATCAAGTCCAACCTACTGCATAACTTAACAACCTAACCAACACCAACCCATCATCTAAACCATGTCACTAAGTATGCCATCCAACCTTTTCTTGAACACAGTGACTCCACCACCTCCCTGGGCAGCCCATTGCAATGGGAAATCACTCTTTTTGTAAAAAAGTTTTTCCTAATATCCAGCCTAAACCTCCCCTGTCACAGCTTAAGACTGTGTCCTCTTGTTCTGGCACTGGGGGCCTGAGAGAAGAGACCGACCCCTGCCTGGCTACAGCCTCCCTTAAGGCAGTTTTAGAGAGCAATGGCGTCTCCCCTGAGCCTCCTCTTCTCCAGGCTAAACAACTCCTACTCCTTCAGTCGTTCTCCATAGGGCTTGTACTCCAGCCCCTTCACCATCCTCGTTGCCCTTCTCTGGACACATTCCAGCAACTCAACATCTTTCTTAAACTGAGGGGCCCAGAACTGGACACAGCACTCAAGGTGGGGCCTTACCAATGCCAAGTATAGGAGAAGAATAATTCCTCTAGTCCTACTGATGACACTATTCTTGATGCAGGCCAGGATGCCATTGGCCTTCTTGGCCACCTGGGCACACTGCTGACTCATATTCAACTTCCTATCAACCAGCACCCCCAAGTCCCTCTCTTCATGGGCATCCTCCAGCCACACCATCCCAGCCTATAACTCTGCACGGGGCTATTGCGGCCAAAGTGCAAAACCCGGCACTTGGATTTATTAACCCTCATGCTATTGGACTCAGCCCATCTATCCAGCCTGTCAAGGTCTCTCTGCAGAGCCCTCCTACCCTCTAACAGATCGACACTCATTCCAAGCTTGGTGTCATCCGCAAACTTATTATGTGATTCTATGGAATGCCAGTGAGATTAAGGAGCAGTGAATATACAGGTATTGGTGGAATTTGTCTCAGCCTGCATTGGAATTCTATAGAAAATTTTTGCAAGTGTCTACTGAAGCAGCCTGGCTAACTCTGACTGTATTTGAATAGCCATTTTACAATTCTAAAATACCAAATCAAGTGTTTTGATTTATCCTCTTAACAAATGGCAGAAGCTTGCAAGCATAAGTAAAAACGTTTTCACATACTATCTTGATGGCTATCACAGCCCATTGTTACTGAAAGGCTATTTTAGGTACCCCACATTGTCATCAGATCATTTAGGCAATGTGGGTGAGTGTTGCACTTAGGTTTCTGCTGTGTCTAGCTGTTTTGTCCTAGAGTGAGCCATTTATGGTGTCCTGAGTGCTTCCGCTGCAGGAAGCACTTAAGTGTGAGTCAAGGAGGCTGTTTTTGAAGAAAATTTCGTATTTGCTGCCATACACACAGTCAATGTGTTTTGATTCACGTTAGGGAGCGCCCTTGGAGAAGGCACTCTTGAGTTCCCTTGGGACAAAACCGAACTAGAGAGATCCTCCATCCCTGTACCTGGGATATCCTCCTTGCTGCCAGGCAGTCAGTCTGCAGGACCACTCTGGAGCTAGCAGTAACCCCCCAACAAATGTATAGTTTGTGTGCTGGCAGCATCTTGGCAACAGCTGTTTCATGCTCCTGTTGCACAGCACTGTTTGCTAATGTAAACACAGCTTAAGGGTGATGAAAATGGTAATTTGGCCTCTTTAGGACTAAATTAAATTAGTTTTCATCCTAATGCCTTTTTAAAATGTGTATATATATGTACATACATATTTTTAACAAGTCTTTCACTTTCTAGCATTTCCCTTGTGAGCATTATATTTCAAATGGAGTAATTGTCTGTTCCTCTTTAACAGCAATAAGCATAAGACACCATGTCAGTACTTGTTCATCTATTCCTTTTTCTCAGTTCATTAATATTATTTATTGTGTGGCTGGATTTTGAGTATTAATGAATTCTTCTCAAAGTTTGCATTTTTTATTGAAATAAATTGATCCTTTTAATATCTCTTCAGTAATTATGTGTTTCGATATATTTGCACAGTGCCCTAGCTCTAACAAGATTAGTGGCAAGAAAATCCCATTCTGCAGATTAGCATGATGCATTGAGTTGAACTTTAGGATTTTCCTCTGGTGTTTCATTACGAAGGTCTATTACAGAAAAACACTTTGTCTTCAATTACTTGCTAGCTGATGTGCATCTGAAAGGCTCAGATGAACAGTCATCTTTTTTCTGAAATGAGAAACTTCAGTTTATGAGATACAAACACTTTAAATGCTGCCATTAGAAATAGATGTAATGGCACTAAAAGGATCTCAATATTTTCAATTTACAATTCAATTTTCAATTTCATCTGTGGCATGCATTATCACATCCAGGACATAATGACAGTGACCAAACTATGAGCTCTCTGTGTGGTCCTGTTGCAAAGGGCAATAGCAGTGTGTGCATCCTCACTGGCAAAACTGTCTTGACTTGAGGAATTTTTATGTGATTGAATTTACTGCCAATTAACACAAAGATTTAATTCCTGATTTGAGGGCTGAGAATAAGGAAAACAAGTGAAGAAACCCACGAAGGGAAAGTTTCTTTCCTTCTTCCAGGGTCAACTTGAATCAACACCTCCCTTGTCCTTCTCACGCTTTGCTTTTGCCAGGTGCTACCTACAGTCCCACGGGAGTGCCCCTGCCCTGCCACGAGGATCAGGAAGCCACAGTCCCTCAAGGATGTCACTACCCCAGCATGGTTTGGCTGTGGTCCCTCAGGGTTGTCCCTACCTCAGCAAGGGCATCTCTGGTGTGCCCCACTTCAGCACAGAGCCCCTTCTTCCAACCATGTCTCTGCAATGTGTCTTTCCACATGTCTCCTGCATCTTCCAGGGTGTTGGCAGCCCCTTGCAGCTGCCACTCTCTTGAAAGTGTGTCTGAGCAGTGGTGCTATGGTTTCCCCTGGCTGCCTGCAGACCTATTTCTCCATTAAAACTTGTGTTGACTCTGCTGGTGGTGTTGCAGCCCGGTACAGAAACTGAGATATCTGAGCACTACCATGGCACATAAGACTTTGTATCTACTGTGATAATCATAAAAATCTTTTTCTGGCTGTCTTCAATAGCTGCTTTCCTAGGATTTTATAAAGGGAAAGGACTCTGCTGGAGTCAGCTGAATAATACACAATTTACTTTAATATTAATGAGAGGTTAATAGAGAGGACAAGGACTTTCAAAGGAACAGAAGGGAATATTCTTCCCCAAGTGAGCTGAATATCAGTGCTAGTTGGTTTTGCATATTATTGGCCCAAACTGGAATTATTTTATGAATCTGTCAGGTTTTGTAGTCGAAGCCCAGGAGGGCTGGCTTGTGGGCTCACTGAGTGCTGCAGCACAAGTGAGAAGGAAGTGACTGACAAGGCAGCTCTTGCTTTGGCCCAGCATGTCACCCATTTACAGCTGGCTGGTAAACATAAGCAGTGTCACTGGTATACTGAGTGGTGACAATGAAACCATTAGATCATAAAAATGTCATGTTAAACCATTCTAATTAAAACACTGTAAGAGGTTTTTGCATTGCGGAAAACCAATCACAAGCAATTTTGCACTGGGAGTGCAAATGCTGTATTTGCCCTAATGGTTTTACATATGTAACAGAAGGCTTTGATTCAAACCTAAAGAAAGCTGGATGCTTACAAGCTATAGCTGACAAACTTTGGCAGCCAGCTGATACTGCTAAGCATGATGTAAAGAATTTTTTTTAAACCCTGCCATGGAAAATACCTGGCTGTGGGCTCCAAGTAGTCTAAGCCTCTATGGGGAGAAAGTGGTCTGTGGGTGACTCCTTTTGTTGGTCCTATAACACAGAATCAGCTCTGTGGCTTCTTTGAAAGGAACACCAACCTCGTCCTCCAGCAGACTTGAGCAGAAGTAAGAAGTTCTGGGTATCCTGAAACACGTTTCCTGGATGTATGACTTCACACGTAGAATATTGCTAAGCAAAACTGTCCTGCCGCTTGCTTGTACTGACATAAACTGTGATTTCTCATGTCCTGGAGGTCAGAAGCAATCTATATATTTGTAAGCTTATTATTTGTAATGCCATGCTGCCGTTGCATGGAGGTGGTGCAGTTACCTAGGCAGTGTTTTGAGACAGGTGTGTGTGTCCGTTTCAGTTGTACACAGGGTGCCCTAAATCTGGGCTTTGCGTCAGAAAGCACAGCTTAGGTCTCTCTGTGCATCCTGGGCAAGTCTGGAGAGAATTAGAGCCCTTGTATTTTCCTGTCTGTTTACAGTAACTAGAGCATTACAAATTAGGAATTGAGCTTAAAAGAAAATAATTTTTACTTCTTATTATATTCTCGTTCTCACCCATTCATCTTGAAATTCTGAGTGCTTCACTTACAGATTCCTTCTGCTCCCAGTGTCCTCACAAGCTGGTAATACACTCCATGTAATCCCTCACATCTTCAGTGTGCAAAAGGGAAATGGCAGGCCTGGAAATTTGTTCCCTTTCTCCCACTCCCAATAGTTGTTTAAAGGAAGTTTCTGTTTCTCTGAGCTTATTTTCTGTTCCTTCAAGAGGAAAAGTGGCTCTGCACTTTTTCCCACCATGCACAGGATGCTTTGTGCAACATCATTAGCATCCTCTGTTGTACTATGGAATGTAGTTCACTACAGTAGGAAAATGACTTGCAGATCTGTCCTGGACCCATTAAAAAAACCCAAAACAAAGCATCACTTAAAAAGGGAGTATTTTTTAATACAGGAGGCAGTGGTTGCTTAAGTCACCTGCCTCACTTCAAATCTTCAGTGTCTATTTTTAACCTGGCAAATCCTAACTAGGTTAGGTAAACTTGCCAGGCACAAAAGTGAGTACTATATGTACTGCTGTCTGTAGAGATATGCTTTCTGTAGTATTTCAGTTTTTGAACAGAAGTAAAATTGTGCCAGAAAGTATAGCTTCAGATCCCAGGTCAAAAGTAAAGGGCTGCTAGATTGGATTTCTATTTGTAACTGCTTTTTTTGCAGTATAGTTTGATCTCTGCAGGTGAAAGTTATTAGATGAACTGTGTGCTTCTGAACGTGTGGTACTTAATATGTTTTAATTTCAAATTCTTGTGTCCATTCATTTCTTTGAATGTATATATGTCCTGCTCTTTGCTGTTCTTATCAGCTCCCATGCTGCCCATGCTCCCATCCTCTAGCTTTGGTGTCTGTGGGCTATCTTAGCTGCTGAGTACACGCCAGGTAATAGCTTCAAGGAGCAGTGCCAGATTGAATATTGCAAGCTCATTAGGGTACTTCTTTTCTTTTTAATTTTAAATCCAGAGGTGTATCATAAATCCTGAGGTGAGTAGAAGGGAAAGTAAGTTGTCTCTTGCAATAGTCTTGGGGATTGCTCTTTTGGTTGTTGCAAATGTTGCATCTGAATGTGTTTTTTTTCTTATATTTAATGTATATACAGAGGTGTCCCTTTTTCTTGTCTACCAAAATAATGTTTCACATTGAAAGTCACTTTCTTTTTCTAATTTTGTGCTGTCCCCAAAGAGTTATTCCCACAGCTACTTGCATGACCTTTTTCTGGGGGTTGGTGATCCATCTCTGACAGCACAGTTATCTCTGTATTTCCTTGAAGGTTAGATTTGAGAGCAAACAAGAATGTCAGTTCCTGTCCTTGAGCAGCACGTGAATTAGGTCTGTGTGCACCCAGGGCAGGAAACACTCCCACAGCATTCATCATGATTCTGCAAGATCTTTCTCACTGAGGTGAAACCTCTTAGTGGAAGATGTTTGTTGATCTGAAAAAACGCCACTTTGGATGCTGGAGTGAACCTGACTGTCTGTGACCTGGGCAGTACAGAGAAGTTTGCATGCCTGTATTTGTCATATTCATCTAAACTTGCTGTGTGTGCAGGTAATGCCTCAGTGCAGCGGGGCCTGGTCAGTGGAGCAACATTTCAGCATGAGCTAGGTGTCTTCCTTCAGGACCTTTTATGGAGAAGAGGAAGCCAGTGGCTCTCCCAAAAGTATCAACAGGCTTTGACACATAAACAGGATGCTAACCCTGTCAGTAGCTGTTGCAGAGAATCCACCTTCCCTGGCTACTGTAGCACATACAGGTTGTCCACCATACAGGTTGTCCACGTGTGCTTTCCTGGTGATGCTGGAGAACAAAGGAAACCAAGGCTTGGTCTCAAAGGAAGCTGCTTGGTCAAGGTATTAATCACTCTGAGTGTCTAAAAGGAAACAAAGTGACAGCAAAATTGTGAGGGGACTGTGACCCACAGTGGGCTTCTGAGTGGGGGAGTAATCCCCTCTGCTCCAAGCCTCTGGGGAAATGTAGGGGCCAGGGAGGTCTGTTTGCTTGCAATGTACACCTGAGGAGAAAATACAATAATGTAAAAATGTAATATAAAAACCCCAATAAGCACTAGGGACCTTGATTTTAAGAAGTCAGGAAAAAGTATATTTTCCAGCACTTACCTCCATGTGGCTTTTCCTCTACTTTTTAATTGATACCTNTGGGGGGGTGGGGAGGGGTGGTGGTAGGGATTTTTTTTCTCTTTCCTCCTCCCCCTTTTTTGAGGTTTTGTTTCATGTCTGGACTTTGAATAATCTGCAGAGACACAACTCAAACCTGGCAAAGTTGTGCTCATACCTTTGGCTTGTGTTAGCTCCAGCTGAAGGATGGGAAAGAGTTGAACTGTTTTCTGAGAAAAAAGAATTTTCAGAAAAAGTCCTGTAGGAAGAGCTGTGAGTTAGGAGTACTGAGCTAAAATGTTTTGTTCTGTTTCTATTGGCAAAGTCCAATCAGAGAAAGGTGATAGCTTCCAGCTCTGTTGATGTGTAGGAGCAGAGAAGAAATAGTCAGTGTTCTTCTAAGTAAAAATGGGATCAGAGGGAGCAAACTAACCCATTTTGTGGCTCTTAACATTGAGTAAGTTTGCCTTTTGCTGTGCTCCAGCCTGTCTTCATGTATGTGCAGATAAAAAAAAAAAGTTTTAGTTTATTCTTGAACTATAGATACAAACTTGCAACTCTGTTCTTTTAGGATGATAGAAAGTGTGTGGCTTTTGTTGTGTGGAAAGCTTTTATAAAAATCTCACGTCTGAGAAAATCAAACTTCAATCCAATTCAGGCGACTGTATATAATGTAGCTATAACTCATTATGAAAAAAAAAAATCAATCAATAGGGTTATTAGCTGATGCTAAAGCATGTCTCATAGCTGTGCATGTTTCTCTTGTGTTGTATTTGCCTAGTAATACAGATGACTGCATTCTGGCATGTTCAAAGACCTTACTCAAAATTTACACTGTAAATTGCTGTACAACACAAACCCTCCTCAACTCTTCTTTTTGGCAGAAAGAGAAAAAGAAGTAACTTGCTTGGCAATGTTAGGCTTCTTTCTGCTCCTTGAAATTATTTCCCTTGGCTGAGGCATCAATGGCATTGAATGTGGCTCTTTAGGCCAAAGTAATGGCAATACAGAAACAAAAGCAGCTGCACAGGGAGTTGGTGCTGAGGTACGGAGGGGACGTGATTAGGAAGAGGTGGTGGTGGAGCTGAGGCGAGTCAGGCATGAAAAGGTAACATCTTCATCCTAAAATGTAGTGGTACCAGTGATCATGGTAGTGGTAGGCAGAAGTGATGCTTTTCTCAAACCGGGCAGCTTCCAAAAGATGGAAAAATATTCAGGGGTAAAAATCAGAATTGCAGCCAACATTCAGCTACATACTCACTCAGAGCTGTACTTCATAACAGCTGCAGTTATAATACTGTTTTGCAGATCTAACACTTCCAAGATGTGGAAAATATAATTCAGGATGAATTTTAAGAATGTAATAGAAATAACTATTGTGGCAGATGTAGATTTAGAGTATTCTGCACTTTCTGAAGGATTTGTTTTTAATGTGCAGCATGTACCTTCACACTCTGTAACATGTGCTCCCATTCACTGACAGATTCGTTTTGCACAGTCCCTCTGGAATATTGGCACTCACACCATCTATAAACAGACAGTCAAGGTTTGTGTCTGTCAGGGCTGTACTTCATTTTATTTACCGCACGGTCTTTGGGGGTGGGAAGAAAGGGAATTAATCAAAAGAAGCATGCAATTCTCCCTCCCTCCTTCCTTTTATTTCTTTATTTTTGAACTTGAAAGCTCTACATTATTCCCAGAGTTCATTTTTTACTCTTTTTCCCAGTAGGAAAGCAGCTGATCTCAGCAGGTGAAGGGCAGGGCGATTAGCTGTTGGAGACAAAAGGCATTTCAAGAGATCATCATAGAGATAAGGAGCCCTCTGGTGATTACCATGGGTGATGGGAACAGGGTGCAGAGGTTCTAGAAGGGTGAGGAGTAGCTGGTTACCTGCTTGCTGGTGGAGGAGTGAGCATGAGTAGGCACAGGGCGTGGGCTTCTAGGGGTCACAGTAAGGAAATTTGCCTTTCCACATGTGAGTGGTGTGCAGTGTATTTGTATGGGACTGCCTTCTGTCTTGCAAATTTCATGAATATGGAAACCCCAGCACATGTGATGTACCAGCAGTGTTTCTGTATGGAACACTTTGTCTGCACTAACCTGTCAGTAAGTAACAACCCTACAAGCAAGAGGTCCTTAGTGCAAGTGTTAGGAGACAGCACGAAATTCTTGAATCAAGTGATTGTGCATATTAAAGGTAATTGATAATCTCTTTCAGGGCCAGTGCACCGACATCCATAGTTCATGGCCACCAGCACAAAACAATGTCACACCTCACATCAGGCCTTCCCTCTGAGGACAGGCCAAGTAACTGCCTGCAGAAACCTTGCAATAGCAAGGATGGAAACTCAAGGGAAGTACCTTCTAGCTGTAATTTGCCGCAAAACAAGCGAGATCACAAAACTTAGATGGAAACCTCAAAGCTGGAACAAGAAATGCCCAGCGGAGAGAGGGATAGGTTAGGAGACCCACACTCCGCAGCCAGCGGGCTGGAGGAGGGAGCGATCGCTCCGCTCGCCGCTGCCCGCCCAAGATTTGCCGTCCTGCACCGTACCCCGGCCGGGAGCTGCGGGCGCAGTGCGGGCGGCGGCCACGGCGCGGCGCTGTTGCCCCGCGGTAGCGGCGCTGCGCTCCCGCCCCGCCGCCGCCAGGGGGGCGCTCCCGGCGCAGCGCCGATCCCGGGTGATCCCGGTCCGGCGGGAGCATCCCGCGGGAAAGGCAGCCCGCCCTGCCGGGACAGGCTCCTCGGACGGGTGGCGCGGGGTGACGTGCCGACATTCTCCCGGCCGGGATGGATCTCGGCGCTGCATCCCGTGCGCACGACGGGCATCTCCCGTGCGGGGAGGACGGTGTGTGCCAGCCCGACTCGCTCGGCCGAGTGGCCCTTGGCGGGGTGTGTGCCTGCTCGTGCAGCTCAGCAGGTGCGCCGGGCTGTTTTAGCAGTCGTGGCTCGGCTGCGGAGATGGAGCCGAGGAGTGCTCTGCCCTCTTCCACTGCCTCGCTTCACGTGGAAGTTGAAAGCCGCTGCCGTCCTTCGAGGAGTGGGTGGCTGAAACAGTAAGAATTACTGGCCGAAAAAAGCAGCCGATTTTGCCCTGGAGTGCAGAGGCAAACTTATTGGTGAGACTTGCCTGGGGTACAGCCGTGTGGTTATTTGAGCAGCAGGTACCAGATACGCTGAGGATGCTGCAGAAAAGCTGATGGTGATGCTCGTGCCATGCTCAGAATGAAAGTTAAGAGCAGATTTTTGCTGCTGAGGTGACTGGGGTTTGGCTCACCAGTAAAGTTACTGCCTGTTCTTGTGCAGTTTGTCCTGTGCTCACAGACGAGCAGTGTGAAGGCATTGCCAACTCCAGTGCTCGCTTTCCTTCCTGAGGCACGTTGTTGGCAAAACTCCAAATCCAACTAATGGCTCAAGCTGAGAGAGCAACAGTACCAATACTGGTCATTTCTAATATTCCTGCTGAAACCCTGGCTCTACAAAGCTTCATTCTTTTGCAGTGCTTACTCCATGCAAGGGCATTTGCAACTCAACAAGTCTTGGTCGGGTCTGGTTTTCTTCCAAGCCCAACAACTTCTGATGCAGGGAAGGCATCTAATCTTGATCTGAAAAATTTAAGCAAAATAAAAAGCACCCAGCTTCACCCCCTGGCAGTTCATTTCAGTGGGTAACTATTAAAATCGTGTGCTTTGCTTCTTATTTTAAATCACCTGGATTTAGCTTCCAGCCACTGCCTGTGATTATACCTCTCCCTGCTAGGGCAAGTCACTCTCCACAGAGCAATGCAACTGAGCACTGTTTGCATTAGGGAGGCATTGCTGGCCAAAACCTCGGACTGAAGTTTGTTTCCTTTGTGAAGAAACAATGTTTATGCTGTTGGCGATCCCCATCCCCCTGTAAAAGCCTCTTCCTACTCCTGCTGTGAAGATGACAGGCTCCAACCTGGGACAAATCCATGGGAACAGTGGTTCGGTGTGCAGTGGCTCACACTTTCACACTGGAAAAGCAGCATTTGCTGAAGGGAGTGAGGAGTTTTACCTTGGCTCTGGCCCACAGCGTTTCTTGAGAATACTCCTTTCACATGGAAATTCCTGCCAAGTGAAGATTGCTAGCTCTGGCTGGCATGTCAGCCATGGCAAGAGATGCAAAGGTTTTGTATCAGTGGATATATGTGACACAAAGGAAAGGAAAGAAGTTTGTTTTGTGCTGGCTACTGTAATTGGCTGGCAGCGTGCAGGGAGTCTTTGTGGAACGAGTGGGAGAAGGTGGAGTGAATGTAGGAAAAGAGAGCTAGATTTATTAACATTAATTCCAAATAATCAGTTTTCTGCTGAAGGCAGCACCACTAATCTCAAATTTCCCTGCCTTAGAGGCACTAGTTGAGTCCCTCGCCTGCTCCATTCAAAGCCTCAGCCAAGAAAGCACACCTGCATTAACTCTGCTGCTCGTAATTTATTGAGCCAGTATTACCAGAATACTTTTTTTGTTTCCTGTCACCAGCAAAAGAAAAGTAATCCCTAGCATGGCCATCCCATGCATTGGATTTCAATCAGCACTGTGCAAACAAGGCAGATGCTGCTCTATGGTACAGTCCTTGCTTGCACCGTGAGTGTGTCTGGAGATTTTCTTCAGCCAAAAGACTCTGGTGGAAGAGCATGAAGGTCTCAGATGTGCTGCTCTGATGCCAGAAAGCAGCAGGTTACCTCCTTGAGCCCTGTCTATGGACCTGTGAGTGGGTGGATGGGATGTGTATGTTGCTTTCAGAGCTGTTGCAGGAGTCACCCAGCAGGGCAGGGGATGAGAAGAGTGTTGTGGGCTGGGTACTCTTGGTATCACCTTCAAACCTTGGTGAACCCTTCAGAGAGACAAAGAGTAAGTGGGGTTTGAATACTCTAGAAGCTCAAAGTGCCTCACCTTGCAGCCTGGAAAGAATGGATAGCAAATTTCTTTTCTCCCTTTACAAATATTAGCCCTTCATTTTCTGTTTTTCTTTTCTCATCCCCTGTTCTGTGTGTGTCTTCAAACATTTTCTTCACAAGCTCTGAGGTGTTTTACAAAATGCAGTAATGCATGCAGGGCCTCAGAGGAAGGACCAACAGCTGCAACTGCCTTTCGCCACTGGATGAGAGCAGAGGAGGAGGATGTCATCAGCTAATATATTGGGTCCCTGGGAAAATGGGAGATTTCCTATGTCAAATTCCCAGATTGTTCTAGAAAATAAAATTGTACTGCACCTTGCAAAAGGAAGTTAAAAACAAAATGGCCCTGCTTAGTCTCACCTTTGGGAAGACTTCTTACCTCAAACCAGACAATCAGGTGCTGGGTTTTGAAAGCAAATAGTGTGAACACAAACAAATTCCCACCTTAGGTGTCTGGTGCCTGCAACATCTTCCAAGAACCCTGAAATTTTCTTGGAAAAGACAAGTTATTTATCAAGGGAGGAAATAGAGGTAGTGCTGGACCTTGTGTGTGACCATGGTGTACCTGGAAATGTGGAACTATTGCAGCATGAACAAGGGTGAAACTAAGAGTGGTCCACTTCTGAAACTCTGCAGAGATTCTGGGGATCTGGTATCACTGGTTGAACATTTTTTTCTCTGTGGATCTCCGTATTTTTTTGTACTGTCACTTGCATCATGTTGTCAGACTTGAGCTGTTGCAGCAGAGGTTCCTCATCATCTTGCTTGAAAGGCATTTTGAGAAGTTCACTTTCCAGGTTTTTAGGAACTTTCAAATGGTTGCTTTAAAATTTATTCATAAATAACTGGAGGTAATAAATAAGTGAAAGGTGATACACCTGGGCCGTGGCAATCCCAGACATGAGTACAGACTGAAAGATGAACTTATTGAGAACAGCTGTGTGCAGAAGGACTTGAAGTCCTCATGGGTGAAAAGCTGCACATGAGCTGGCAATGTATGCTCACAGCTCTGAAGGCCAAACACATCCTCGGTTGCATCCAAAGCAGTGTGGGTAGCATGTTGAGAGGAAGGTGATTCTGCCCCTCTACTCTGCCCTTGTGAGAGCCCACCTGGAGTGCTGCATCCAGCTCTGAGTCGTCCACACAAGAAGGGTGTGGACCTGTTAGAATGGGTCCAAAGAAGGCTGCAAACATGATCCGAGGGTTGGACCACCTCTCCTGTGAAGACAGGCTGAGAGAATCAGGGTTGTTCAACCTGGAGAAGAGAAGGATATGGGGAGACCTTAGAGCAGCTTCCTAGTACCTAAACGGGGCTTATATAAAAGAGGGAGACTGACTTTTTATATGGCCAGGTAGTGATAGGACAAGGTAGAATGATTCTAAACTAAGAGAGATTTAGATTAGATAGGAATAAATCCTTTACTGTGAGGTGGTGAGACACTGAAACAGGTTGCCCAGAGAAGCTGTGGATTCCCCATCCCTGGAAGTGTTCAAGACCAGGTGGGATGGAGCTCTGGGCAACCTAGTCTAGTGGAAGGTGTTCTTCTTTCCTTGAAATTTCTGTTGTAATTTTGTTTTTTTAAAAAAGTCATACTGAACAAAAAGACTTATTTTTAATCTTTGGCATTTTTTTTACAAATTTCCTTTCTTCTTTCTAGAATGCGAAGTGAATTTTATCCACATCTCACTTCAATTTATAGGGAATTAAACCACAGCTGTTGAATCTGAATGCATTTTAAATGTCTGTCAGCATCAGCTTCTGGTCTTTGCTACAGGCTCACATGGTGCTGTGTCTCCATGGGCAGGGATTCTACACTATAAAACTTATTTGTAAGAAAAAATAAACGTTAATGGACATGGTTCTTTTCCTCTTTTTTTGCTAATGTCTTTTCTGTAGCTCTCTGATGTTTTTACTTTCAGGCAAACGTGCTCTAGCCTATTTCTATCAGTCATATTTCCTTTCCTCTGTGTTGCTCACTTCATTGTAAAACCTTAAATATCTCTCTTGCTTCATCTTACTGTTCATTAGGATATTTAGGCATCTTCCAGCTGTTCCAGGTGGGTTTTTTAATTGGAACAAGGATGCCTCAGGGTGAAAAGAGGAAAAGAGAAGGTGAGGGAGCAAACAAGGTATGGTTAGGGCAGAATACAGATTTTTCACACCTGGGAGAGGAAGGAGCTTCCCTGCAAGCAAGCAAGGGCTCAGCAGGAAAGGAGAGGAAATAGAAAGGAGGGAGCTAGGTGAGAGACAAGTGAAAGGAGTTTAAGAAACCCTGATTAGTTAATGTTTGTGAAGTGTTGGTGAGCCTACAAAGTTATGTGTATATGCTAATCTACTAATTGTTATTTTGTGAAGTGTCTTGGTTTATGCAATCATGGATGATTAATTACAGCTGACTTGTCAATAGCAATGAATGATGAGAATGTAATACAAAAATTAGGCAGCAGTTAAGGTTAAGCTCTTTCTCTTTTCAAGAGCAGAAGGGGATTTTTCATTGAGGCTTACCTCAAATTTTTTTTAAGATTTTCTATTGGAGTGGAGCAAGCTCTTCCTCCAGCAGAAAGACCCCTTGACCCCTGCCCTGACACAGTGAAGGCTGGTGACCTTGAGTGAGACCTTTGCATGAAAAGAGATGCAAGGGTTATTTCTGTAAGGTTTTATAACAATATCTGGTGGCAGAGATAAAAATAACAGAGTGAAGGATTGCATCCTGTGAACTTTCAAACAATCCTGTACCATGACATATGTTTCAATTCAGATGGTATAAAAATCTCATCCCACATGGTTGTGTGAGTTGAATATAGACTGGGGAAAAAACAGTGGTTGGTAAGAATATTTTTGTGTGGCCAAATACCTGCCAATAGAGTCTGTGTGAGCTGGTGACCTTGCACTTCTTCCTGCTCCATGTCCGGGTAGGTCTGGTTACCAGAAATGACACGATAACAGAAATAATGGCCAGGGAGAGAGATTATTGCTAGAAAGAGCCTGTTTCTTCATTTTTAGAGGTAGAAAGAAAATTTGTTTGTGGTGAGAGGTCTGAGAACATGCTGTGAGAGAGAGCAGCCTTGGAGAAACAACAGTAAAGGCTACTATGATGCTTTCTGAGTGCAGTAAAGTTCTGGCATTGTTACGTAGTGGCTGCTGATGTTTCTGCTCTTGTCATAGTGTTGGTGAGTGTGACGCATTTTTGACAATCTGCTTTTTTTTTTTCTTTTGAAATGAGTGTAGCCTTTGTTTTTGTTAGTGCTTTTATATAGCTGGTGATTTTTCTGAAAATCCTTAATTCCTTATGTATAGTCTCTGTTAAGTCCCTTAATAAAGTCTTGATGCTCTTCTTTTCTCTCTTGCTCTCATCCTTTAGTTTCCCTACTTTCTTTTTAACTTTAATAGCTGTGGTATTGCTAAAGAGCAAAGCAATTTCCTTTTTAAACAAAAAAGACAGAGATTCACTTCTTGAGATAGGTGGGAGAAATGAGAATTGGAACTTGCATGCTAAAAGGACAGTTAGAAACCATGCTGACTTCCATCTGCTGCTTTAATGTTTAAAGCACGTCATGAAAACAGTGGCTGAAATGCTCGTATCTTCACAACAGATGAAATATAACACTTTGTATTTGTACCTGGAAGCTGGAAAATCTTCATCAGAGTAGAAATTGAGGAGAGTTCAGGAGAATTTTGTGGCCTTTTGTCTTAGCCAGGTGCTGGTTGTTTTTATTGACATTAGATCTTGTTGGTAGCTTGGAAAGATGAATTTGGTAGTGTAAGATAGAAATTAGGTGGCAAAAAAGTGGTAACAGGAAAACTGTATTCTGTTTGTAACAAACACAAATTTAAACAAGGCCATTTATGTAGGTTCTGTTGTAAGGATGTAACAGGGACACTGGAGTTCGAGAATGTACTTCATTAACATTATTACTGACTGCACTACACTGACAGTAGCTGAGTCAGTGTAGAGGGTGGTGGTAATGACATGCAACTTCAACGACAAACACTTAGTTGCCAGCAAGGTGAGGGGAAAAAACCAATCCTTGCTTCTGGCTGTACCTTTCTATTGAGACTGTCTTCATGCTTGTAAATAAATGCCTGTGGTGCTAGCAGCACTGCTTCCTTGTGAGATTCCAAGGAGCTGAAAGGGAAGCCGTGTGTTTTGGATATCATGGTGATTGAGGTTCTCCCTCCGCCCCTGAAGCCAACTTACTACTCTTTGGGAAAATCCCGAATATGTCAAAGCAATGCTATGAACTGTGGATAACATAGTTTTCAGACTTGCAGTGCTGAAGAGATCTGGAAGAGATGTTTTTTCCTTTTTTTTTGGGAGAAAAGGTGAATGAGTTGACATAATTTCCAGGGACTGGAGAGAGAGAGAATAAATATTTTTCTTTGGAAATATCAGATGCAGGACTCCAGAATGATGTTCAGAACAAGGATATTTGGAGCCTCCTAAGCCTCCTTGCTAGGAAACAGCACTCTTTCAACAGTCTCCCCAGGTCTCTGTGTCCAAAAGAAGGGCATGTGAAGAGTCAAGCTAAAAGCCCAAAACAGGCTGTCATACCAGAGAGGCCTTACCCTGCTGCAGTTCCTGTTCTGCAAATAAAGAGCATCTGCAGAGAAACATTCACTGGCATCTTGCTAATCTGCTTAGCTAGGCACTGCAGAGGTGAACCCTCAGCTAACAGTCTGTTGAATAAACATCAGCTGAAGTATCTTCATCTTCTTTGGCTGTGACATACAATTGGAAAGAGTCCAATGGGTTTTTTGACTGTGGTGCAGTGCAAATGCTCACTGATGGTTTTGACCTGTTGAAGTGCCAATATTGTGAAATGCAAACACCACATACCTGTAATAGTCTTCTCTTATACAGTGATATGAGGCTCTGGGTTTTAACAGAGCTTTATTTTTTCAAGGGGAAAAAAAAACATTACAAGATCCCTGGGCTAGCTGGTATTGATGGGAAGGTTACTAGGCCAACCCTTGTAGTTTCTATGGATGATATCCAAGCCCAAGATACTGATTTCAATTAGTGTATCCTCTTCTGTCATTGTCACTGGAAAACACTATTTCCTTTTCCCTACATAGCAAAGGCAATATAGGATGAAGCTAAGGTTGCAGTGCTGGTGGGAAGTAGGGAACCTTTGGACACTGATGGCCAAACTATATTAATGTGGAGTACAGGAGTTTAACCTAAGCAATCTATCAGATAAACCTTTGGGATGGGCTTGTGGCTGGAAAAATGAATTGCTGCACGTAGATTGTGTAGTAGTACCTCTGGTGTCAGTGATCTGGCTCATAAGTTGCTTGCCCTACATATCATGACCTATATAGTAAAAGTTAAACCAATTTTCACATATAACACACTTTTGCAAATCATGTGGGAAAATGGATTCTTCAAGTTCTGTTTATCTGGAAAACCTGAAGAGTCTCTGTTCTTTTAAGATTATTTTGAGGAAGGAATAAGGTCTTGCAGGAGCAACTCAAAACCCATAAAGTAAGAGCTCAGGTTGCACTCACTGTTATATTAAGTCCACTGATGTAAGATGGATTGAAGGTATATGCACTTCCTTCCAATACGTATGGCTTCATTCTCCTTGTTTGCTGCATCTTCTCCCTTCCTAGCTCTCCTTTCCAAAGCTCTGGTTGGAGTTCCTGCTTGGGAAGGTTGGTGTCATGTAGGGCACTGCTGTAAGTCCTGGGCAGGATGTGCTGAGGTCTTGCCAGTTGCTTCTGTTGGTTCCTGGAGCTGAAGTCTGCTTGACTTCTGACCTTAACCAGGTCCTTCAAGGCTCTTCTAGTGTCTAGGTGTTTTAATATCATGTTTTTAAAAAGGTAGATGTCACATATGTGCTGACAAATCTACAACTTATCCTCTGTGACCATCCTTCTATCCCTTCTTCCATTATTTTATACAAAAGCAAAATATTGCTATAAAAGCAAAATCTGTAAGATTTGACTTTGAAGGTGGCTTGGACACTGTGCTTGGCAATAATATCTTTTGACTTCTTCCTGCAGTCTTCTAGAAAATTACTCTTTTCTCAAAATATATTTATTAATAAAAATATTTGTCCTGATTAATTTCTAAAATGGAAATAAATGCCACCAGAATTTCTGCACATTACACAGGTTGTTTTTGGGTTTTTTTGCTTTCATTATATTTTGGGGTAAATATTATTGCAAATGAATGTGGGTTTGAGGTTTTTTCTTTTGAGGAGGTTGTTTTACAGAAATGCTTCAGCTTTATTTTTTTTGTTTTGACAATTTTTATGTTGTATTATTAAAAATTGGTGCAGGAATACAAGAAAACAGAAGAGATGTATTTCTATAGGCTTCTTGGAGATTTCAGCACTACCTTAAATAAGGGCTGAGATTTTTCTCTATCTTCACAGATTCTTCTCTAGCCTTTAAAAGGAGTTATTGATTCTCCTGCTGGATGTGTAGATTCTTCCCTCAAGTTTCTCCTCATCATATGCCAATGAGGGAGAAAGAGAGCAGAATTATTTATGTTTCAGTGGCAATCTAACAATTTCAGGACAAAAAAGTGGATGAACATCAGTCATTTGCTTCCTTTTCTCTAGTATTTCACAGGGAAATATCCTTGTAATGCATTATTCTCAGAAAAAAATAATTTAAAACTAAGTCCAACTTCTTTTGTAGTGCCTGTAAGTGATCCAAGAAGCTGATCTCTTCTCTGTCTGTGTGGGCTGACAAACTTGTTCAGCTCAGACATAGGCTTTCACTTATTTCAGCTTTATCTTCATGGTCTGCCCTATAATTTCTTCTATTTCCATCACACAGGACAGCAAACAATTAATGTGTCTCTGCAAAATTGGACTGGTGCAGAATAAATAAAATAACACCAGCAGTTGCTGCTTGTGTGATGTTTAGTGGATTAATTGGATTATTTTTTTTCAGAACAACTTTTTGATGTGAATTTTACATACTTATTCTCAATTCAGCAATAGCAGGGCCTAGAGTTGGCTACTGCTTGGATTTTAAAGTGTTGTTTGGATGATGGCAGCCTCAAGCATCTTTCAGAAGCTTGTTGCAGGATTAGGGCTGTTTGATTTTGCAGTGGTAACTTTTTAAAAATTTGATATACACACATAGATAAGTTTCTAGGACCAACAAATAGAGATAAGAGACCAAGGTCTAGGCATACTTCAGGAACTTGGAACATATTTTAACAGTTCATGGATATGAAAGTTCAGCTGCTCATAAGTAACTTTGTGTGACTTAGTACACATAATTGCTTCTAACTCTTTGCTCCTGTATGCCACTCTTTCCCAAACCATTCTCCATGTGCCATCTTGTATGCTTGACTATTTTTTTCCTGTAACTGTATTGCATAGATAGCTCCTGTCTAATTTGCTCCCTGCCCTAATCTTCAGACACCAGCCATATAATACAGCACAGAAGAAAAACACAAACTCACGTTCAATTTCCTAGTATTTAACATCTTGAGGTTTCATTCCTTGAGATTTTTTTAGTGTGAAAGCTATTTTCTCCTGAGAGAGAATAAGGAGGGAGGGGAATATTGGACTTAAGAACAAAAAAACACCTAAACCTGTCTGTAACAATTCTATACCAAAAATGAACAAATTGCTATATGAGAAATCTGTCTCGGACTGAAAACATGTTTATCGTACACTGCTTAAGTCACTAAAGCATTATTTATTGGTGGTAAGTGATGAAAGGCAAGATTAGTCAGTGCAGACTTGATCATTAAATTGTAATTTAATTAATGGATGCAGAATTTTATTATTGGTTTGCAGAATATGAAAAAGAGGGAGGATATCTGTGGATATGAGTGATAGATAGCTCACTAAGCTTTCATTTTATTTGCTGAAATTCAGTAGGTTTTGTACAGTAAACTTCAGTGTTGCCTGCACAGGGATGTGAGCCTCTGAGCTTTGTATTTGGAGAACAATGATAGAATTATTAGTAAGTTTCCTATTTGGAATTTGCAAAAAAAAAAAAAAAATTGAAATATCCAGAATTGCATAAAAATGCCAGTAACTTGAAAGGCATATGCATTTTGTGACATCTGAGCTATAAAATAATATAATCTCTAAAGCCTTGAGTCCCAAAGCATAATATTAAGAAAGGGGATTTGCCTAATGAGAACAACAACAAAAAAATATTCACACTCTGCCACAGATTGGACTAGAAGTAAATACTGAAAAGGGAGCTCATCATTATTCTTTCTTCCAAAAGAAGAGAAAATTGAGGGACGGCAGCCTTGATCTTATTGAGAAGAAGATTGAAGTGAAAGACAAGGTTGGTTGTTCTCACTTCAGAACGGTCTGAAAGCTAAAATTGCAAAATCAATTTACTATCGTTGCTGTAACAATTAAATTGACGTGATGAAAAGATGGAGGAGGAGGATGGATCTGATAATCCACCCCCACAAAATATCTGTGTGTGCAGGTGGCAAGTGTTAGAGCTGCCAAGGGTAGAGCTGCCACGACTGTCTTTCCTCTAACATGACAGGCGGCGGCCTCCTCCCCTTTTTCCATCTCCTCCTGAGGCCCGTGCTTGTTTCTCCACTTGGCTCAGCAGAATTCCCTTCTGTGGCAATAGGTTTTTTTAACCCTCTAGTTCTGCTTTCTGGGTGTCCCTCAAAACCCGAGCATTTCACTGGTTTAGGCTGCCATACTGCTTGTGTTTGTGCAATATAATAAGACATCTGCTCCCCACCAGCTCTCATCTGTGCCCCGGTGGAGCGCTGCAGTTGACTGCTATCCTATTTATATTAATTGAACATGCTGTATTCTGCATACGCTGCTGATTACCCTAATTTATTTGGTCTCCTAAAGACCCAAGGATTTCTGTTGCTTGCCCTCACTGCATTGTTTTACTCATTTGGCTCCAATTAGCCTTGGCTAATGAAAATACATTATACTGAACCTCTTGTTACCCGTTGCTGTTTCTAATGACATAATTTGTGAGTTTTGAGCCTTTTCAAGTAGAGACATTAGGAATTACGTTACAGTTTCTTCGGTGGGGTGGAGAAATATTAATTGCCAGCATCTGTGCTCCTTCTTTTAAAGAAGGCTAGTGATTTTTACTTAACTAATAAATGTTGACATAATCAGGGAGCTATCAGCACCATATGTTGGCCTTTTGTGAAATGCAGATCTTACCCCTGCCCGGCTGGGTAAGGAAATGCTTCACTGTTAGCACTGTGTCTTGGTATATTTTTAAAGCATCACTCAGCACAAGCAGATTGCTGTGAGAAAAGATGAAACCTATTTTTAAAAACAGGTGGGCTATTTCCCCAGCCATCCAGGTGAGGTTATCTTTAATGATAAACAGATGCCAAAAGCTGCATATGCTACTGTGCTTATCTCACATGGTATTTGCAGAGCCCCTTTTTGTTAGCAGAGCTTTGCCCTGGGGACTTTTACAGTGGGGGTGGAATGGAGCCAGATCGAGCAGTCAGCCGTCTGTTCATGTGGGGTGCGCTCATCTCTTCTCCCTCCCTTCCCCTTTCGGGGAAATCATGTGCAAACATTGGGCCCTAAGGATGCTGTTGCAGTTAATGAGATTTGAGGGTCGAATCTGAAGGAGAGGTTTGCTTCTGCCCTTCATGGAGGGATTGATGTGACTCTTTTGCCTCACCACACCACAGAATTAATTCAGGAAAATGTATCAAGATCAAAAAAAGATAAATTTCAGGGAGGTGACATGTACTGCCAAAAGGCAACAATTAATACTTTATTGTGTCTAGTCCAAGCTAGGTTTTTACACAGTACGTTTCAGCCCTGAAATCTGTACCCATCCTTCCTCTGAACTCCTTTTTTATATGTTGACTAACTTCATCTTGGACAAGGAAGTTTCATAAGACCTCTCTCCAATGGTCTCTATTCTTTGGCCTGGTATCTTTTGATTTTTCTGAAAACGTTTTATGGCCTTGTTTCTGAAAGTGGGATGTGATCTGGGGGCAGCTGGATGGATAAGACAGCCATACCTCAAGGATATTTTTCCACTGTCAGTCTTCAAAGTGTGTAGAAAGAGATTGTTTAGCACTTAAGTAGCTGTTAAAAAGGAAGGGCGGGCTTAAGTGGGGGAAGGTATTGGGAGGCACTATAAACTGTGGCATGATTTGAGTGACTGCCTGGTAGCATTACACATAGACCTCTGTTTAAGGCAGCAGTTGGATGCCTGACAAAGACTGGGAGGATCAGTTCTTCTCCATTAATCACTCTTTCCCTAGAATTGGTGCTGGTCTGAGCAGGGCCTTTGCTGCCACCAGGAAGGATTGGTTTCCCCCAGCATGACGTGTCCTGTTTCCCCATTAATGTGATCAATCAACCTCCCCCCAGCTCTTTGGGCTTGAGGAAGCTGTTTGGAGTGACCATGACTAGCTGACTGAGTCTTCTCCGTGTAAGCATGGCTGCTGTAAAGTAGGATGGGCTCAGCTGCAATGCCTCATCCTCGCCCCAGAGAGCCTACAGCTGACACAGCTTTGATAGGAACGCAGACCTGAGGGAAGGACAAGTGGTATGCTGCTGGAGTAAGTGTCCAGGCTCATGAAGTGGACTGCCTTCTTGTCACCACCCTTGGTTTCAGATGTGTAGTGGTTTAACTTGGGTTGAGTGCCAGGGGCTCACTGCAGCCACTCTCTCACTCTCCCTCACCCAGCTATAGAGGAGAGAGAATATAACAAGAAGTTTCGTGAGTTAAGGACTATAACAGATTTTTTGCTAATTACCATCACAGGCAAAACAAGACTCTATGCAGGAATAATAGTCGAGTTTATTACTTACAAAACCAGAGCTTAAGAGTGTGAAATGTAATGCTGATAGAATTTTGCTTTCGCTAATGAGTGGAGTCCATGTTGTAGGCAGTTTTAGAGTTATGCTTTGATTAAATGAATAAAATTCATGTTGTAGTGTTTAGATATGTTAGTAGTGTAATGTAAGAGATGGTGAGCTCTAATGAGCCCTTCCTGCTGAAGGCCATTAGAACAAGGACACATTGTTCACTCCCTGAAACTTTGAAGGAACACAGACACCTTTCTGCAGTAAATCTCTCCAGGATCTCCTGGGTAAGCCATAAATTGGTCCACCAGAAGATAATGCCACCTTCAGAGCCAATCAAGGAAGGCTCATGCCAGTTTTTCCAGGAAAGTTGAAAAGTTCAAGATGAGGAAGAGTGTTCTACTTCAGTCTCAAGACCCTCAAAAAGCAATAAAATCCCCCAGACCCAAATTCCCAAGGGGAAGAGAAAGGGGATGTACCTATGGAAATAATTTCCCTCCTACCTCAAAGAAATTGTAATAATCCCACCCGCTTTTGTGCCAATTTCGTTATAAAAACCTGACCTGTCTGAGGACCCTTTGCGCCTCTGACTTGAAAACCAACCAAGTCACGCGCCCAGCGCTGATTGCCTTTGTTTTATAATAAATTGCTTTTGAAAATTAAAATAATTGTG
>VXBA01003734.1:9415-66599 GCA_013399895.1 Serilophus lunatus | reverse complement strand
CAGCAATGGGGGGCCAACGCTGGTAACATACTGGCGATAGGGGCGGCAGTGGCGCCAGGGCGTTCCCCAAGGTGCTGCAGCCGTGAAAACAAAGATGGCGCGTGGGACCTAAATCTTGTGGTTTGTCGGCGGGAAAACCCCAGAAACAAGGCTCGGCTCAGCTCCGTATTTTCTCCATGCAATGTTAAGCCTGCATTTTTCCCCCTACAGTTGTTTCTTAACCTTTTAATGCAGCAGTCTCAGCTCCTTTTTTACTGTCAGATACCCATACCAACTAAATTTTATCGCTTCTTGTTTACTCGGGACTTTGGAGTCCGAAAGTTTCTTGCTGTTTTGTAGCAGTTCTAAGGGCTCCTAGCACAGTCAACATGTGGCATGGCTGAATTTCTGTGTAATTGACTTTAGTGGTACCACTGCATGTGCTCAGCTACCCTGGGCCTGAACTGGCACAACACTTTTGAGCTTGCATTACTGGGAGATTAACCATATTTTACTCCACTAGTATTTGAAGGGAAAATTATGAAAGATATCCTTTGTTCCTATGCCAAACTTAATTTCTTCCCCTTGTCTTGAATTCTGCTTGGTACAGGATATATATATATATATATATATATATATGTGTGTGTGTATATTTATATAGCTGTGTCAAGAAGATAAGTACAAAGGAATAAAATCGTGTACATTTCCAAAAAAAGGAGAAAAAAAAAGTTGACTTGGAAAGGTAATTTCAAGTAATTGTAAAAACCAAGGATGTTGTGACTTGAATAGGGATAACATACATGCACCTGTTATTGCAGCCAGTTGGAGTCACTTCTCTGACTTTTGTATTGCTAACAATATCCTTCAAAATACACTCTTAGTTCCAAGCTTTTGCTCAATTGGGATGTGGATGCATACAATTGATAAAGCTTCATCCCTCTTCTTTGCAGAACAGAGTTGTAGTATTGAAACCATGAGCAATTTAGGTGTTTTATTTCTTTTCTAAATCTCAGACTCCAGGATTCCTGCAAGGAGCCAGAAAATAATCTGTCTGTTGGCATGCAAGTGACTGGACAAGACAGCCTCCTGAAGATACAGCTGGCTCCCCAAACAAAGCTGGAACAGGAATCAGCCCACTCAGCCAGCAGAGCAAGCACTGTCTCTGTTTCATTTCATTAGAGCACACCAGCGTTACAATTTTCCAGACCAGTCAGCTAATTGTATTATCTGTGTTGTTTTATTAGCTGAGGAATCGTGGCATTTTCTGTTATGGCTTTCTCAAATTAAGATTTATTCAAAGTCTCTCTACGTATATTTTAGGAACGGACACAATGTGTCCTCTGGTACTGCACGTCTTGTCCTCATTTGAAATCAAGGCAGTCAAATCAGGTTCTGCAGTAATAAAGCCATGAAGAGCTGAAGACATGAAAAACTGAGTCATGCTAAAATTGAGTAGCTGTGGCATTTTACTTCTCTGTGGTCCTTGAAGGGATAGTTTTATATTCAGTTTCAGAAATCTAAGACATTTCATAAATCAGAAGAGGAGGAATTGTAGACATCAAAGAAAAACCCAGAGCACTTATCTGAAAATTTTTGTTTCAGTTTATGTGACGTGAGATACTTGTACTTCGGTTGTCAGACAGATGTGCACACCACAGAGCTGCTGCTGGCACTGTGGCACAGTTTCCCCAGTGCCTCAGAAGCTGTGCTTTCCCCTGCTCACTGCAGTCATTAGGCGAGGGGGCAGAAGTGGCCTCTGTCCCACCACTTTAGAAATAACCCTTTGGGCAGTGATCCTACCTAACAGTGTTTCAAGGCTGTTGGAGTAGATAAACATGATTGCAATCCTGGGAAAGAGTAGAGATAAGGGCTAGGCTACTGTGGATCACAACAAGATAAAACACTCAGGCATGCAGAGATGTTCCCTTCACATGACCGGATACAGGAAATGGAGGTTTGGGTTGTGATAAGGAAATGTCTTGCACTCTGAAAGCTAGTTTAACCTACAGCAGAAACTCATTTGCTTAGCCCAAGAATTAGCCACGGCCTTCTGTCATATTTCTACTATTGTTGACAGATTTTTTTTTTTTTTCAAATCTGTTTCAAATACCTTAACAACTGAACTTCTGACTTATGCATGTTGCAGTCAAGCTCAGGGTTGGCAAGATTTTCATCTGTCTTGAATGTGAGACTTTCCACATTTGCCAAGTGAGATGATGGTAGCATGAAGTTTAGGTATTGTTCACAGAGAGTTTAAAATTAAATTGAAATATTTCCTGTCAAACGAGTGGCACTTTGCATACTGTCTGAGAGAGATGGCTCTGAATATCCACTCTCCTGGTGGCCGGTAACCTCTCCTTCAACAGAGGCATGATGAGGTGGTGTGCCTTCGTGCTCCAGGAAAGAGCACTTACTGCTAGACTATAAAGGCAAAAGATCTGCATTCTTTTTTAGGTGCTGTTAATTGAGCCCAATGTCCAAGACTGGATTGACTGGTGAGACTGGTGAGAAGATCATATTTGTCCACCTAGTTAATTCATATGCGTATGGGAAATATCTGCTCAGATATTTCAGATTTGGCTGGTTTTTGCTTGGAGCCAAAAAAAAGGTGCTGCTTCTGCACTCCTGGAGTGTTATCTGTCAAAGAGTAGGGCACCTAGGATCTTCTGTTGTCGCCAAGGTTGGAATGGGGTGTGTTTGAAGATGGGAATGCCAAACCATTGTGAGTTGTGTAGCTGCTGGTCCACCCCTGCGTGACTAATTAGCTTCACAATGAACCAGGCTAGAAATCTAACAGTGGATTAATTCTCTTTTTCTCTGGCTGCTAGGTACATGCTCCTGCAACACCCTTCTATTTCTATTTTCTGTTTAGTCTATTATTGTGATCAACTATTTGTCCATTATTGTGATTGGTACAGAAAAGCAAATCCATAAGCATTTCCTTGCTAGTAGTCTTAGAAGGCACAACTGGGCCATTACTCATTGCTGCAGTTGACCCTGCTGATGCGAATGAACCATGTGCTGAATGTTTAATGGAAACTGATTTATGGATGAGTGACTTGACCAGATAAAAGTAAAATAACACCCAGAGGGAAGGGAAAGCAGCCAAAAAGAAATTGTGTCAGTGCTTCTGATAAATGGAGATACCTGCCTTGTTTTAACCTGAAGCTAAAAAGGCAACTTGATCTTGGACCATAAATGAAGAAAATGAAGAAATCAGTATTGCTTAATACTGCTATAGTGTTGTTTAATATAGCAGACAGAAATATAATGGAAGTCTAGTGGCTGGAACACAATGCCAGGTATTAAAAATAAAATTTGAAGTTATAACTTTTTCAGCAAAGGAATTTTCCTTTGGAACAAATTGCAAAGGACTATGTTTGATCCTTTGTCATTTGAAGATATTAGTAGTTTAATGGTAACTTCAAGGCTTGATGTGGGAATTACTCTAATTTTTCATGGTCTGTATTATGAAGAAGGCAGGATTCATTTGCTCAAGGCTTCAAATAAAGCCATAGAATAAGCTTAGGAAAAAAATACAGTAAAATTCAAGTGGGAGTGGGAATTGTTAATATTGATCAGTACAAACACAAAGAGCTCTTGAGTTAACTAGCACTGGTGATGGTTGTCTGCTTTTGGTTGTCTAGCCCTTGTTGAATCAGTGGAAACCATGCCAGTAGGAAAAGTTACACCTCTTCAGCAGTATAGTTTATGTAGTTTAATCTTGTTAGGAAGTGAAATAAACAGTGAAAGGGAAGACTGTCATACAGCACATACACACACAGCTACATCAGTAACAAGTCATGAGCTTAATCAAAGATACTGGGCCGGTACAGACACTTCAATGTAAAGGTCCGAAGACATGAGATCCAATGACCTAAACTGGTAACTGTGGCCTTGGGACTTCAAGTACCACCAGTCACAGGTAATGGTGCTCCTGGGTTGGATATGTGAGAAAAGTCTGCAGCTGCCACCTGTGATTTCTGTTCTTGCTGCTTTTGAGCTTTAGTGCTATATCCTCCAGTACCAATACATCTACTCGAAGCATCAATTTACAAGCTAATGGAAAGTCAACACCTAGTGATGCAAACTCAAACTGAAAACCAAGTTGAAAGTTTTGATGGCCCACATGCTGCTGAAAAGGAACTTCTCTAACTGAATTTAATGGTGAGATATTGTTGCTGTACAGTCATACCTTGATTCTTCCTCGGTGTAAGGAAATTGTGTTATCTCCCAGGACAGTCCTGCTTCAGACTTCAAAGTGTAGCTCTTTGCTATTCCTTGCCTCCTTAGGCTTCCCTTTCCTGCCACCAGCTTGATTAAAACTTAGAAATGGGGCTTACTCAAAGGCTTTCTGAGAAGCCTAGTTCCTGACAATTGCTAAACAACTTTTCCGGTTCCAGATTTTTTTTTTCCATTTCCTGAAACAGAATTTTAAGTTTCAGTTTTCCAGGTTCTATGTGGGCCCCCTCAGAGAAAGATTACAGTTTAACTAAATATTAGGAGGAAAGAGGAATGGTTGAAGCATGAAGAAGCCACAGTAGTAAAATGTGAGTTCTGTGTATAATTCTGGCTGTTGTTTCAGGATTATGCTCCTGTGTTCTTGGCATTGAGGGTCTGATCCCTTCCTGCTGTGGCTGCAGCAAATCAGCCTGTTTTTTAACTTGTTTCCCAATGTCAGGAATGGCTTCTGTGGTAAAAAACATTCCAAAAAATATCTAAAATTTAACAACTCTGAAATGGGTTTCGATGTGTTAGGGCAACCTGGATATTCATAAGTGGACAATGGTCCTGCAGCTGCATTGGACTGGTCAACTGGTTTCTCCTCATGGACAATCTGCATTACTCCACATTTATGAAACATATTTCATAATCGAATTGGCTAAAAAACCAATTCTGTTTGTAGATGCTGCTCTGGGAGCAGGGGTGTTCTATGAAGACATGGGTTTCTGCTGGGGCTGCTGCATATCTGGGGGGACCTGCTGCTGAAGAGAGGTTGCAGAAGGGAGATAGGGAGGGATATTCTCCCAGGTACAGCTGTGCTGGGTCCAAACGGAAGGAATTTTGTAGCCCTCCCTCCCTGCTGAGAGGGGAGTGAGCTCTCTAAGGCCAGAAGGGGAGGCTGGGATCTGCAAGAGGTGTCGTGGGACCAAAGTGAGGGCTGGGGAGAGGCAGAGAAGGGTGTGTCTCTGTAAAGGCAGTATATTTACTCTCATTTCATAATACGTATAAGATCCGGATGGTGTGAAAGCTCTTGCCCCCCCCCTCACCCCCAATATGTGTTTTGTTGTTGCACCTTTACATAGTATTTTTCCATTATTTTATTGCTCTGAAAAATGCAGATTATCTAAGATGACCTCCAATTTAATATGAAGGCAAATACTTTAATCACATATCTGGGGTCTTACCTTCGTCCTGGATCCACATGTAAAGACATAATGATTTATGAGGGTCTGAATGTAGCCAAATTGGTGCCAGCGTGTATATGCAGTCTTTATTGCACTCAAGTAAGTAAGTCATCATTTAACTGGTGTTTCTTTTGTCTCTGACCCCTCCCATGTCCGTAAAAAGGTATAAATAAAGACCCTGAATTTGGTACTTTTGATTCTGCAAGGAAACTGGTGTGAGAGCAAGTCATGAGTGATACTTTGAAGAAGAAACAAGGCATCACACAGATGCAGAATATCTGTGAAAAGAAAGCGTTTAAAAGTACAAAGAAATTAGTTTTGCTTGGATTCTGCTATTGCTACTGCATGTCAATTAGATGCTAGTTATAGCTTTGATTTGAAGTAAAGCTCTGAGCTTGATACTAAATAATATGAGATTTTGAGGAAGTTAGCAGTAAACTTGTTAGAAAATATCTGCTGAAAGTGCTGCTCTACAGAATTATGGACTTTTGATAAAATTATTTCTTCTGCAACCATATTGACTTCTTTTTTTGGGAAAAAAAATTTAAATTTTAAAGATTACCCTGGGTTTTATTATTGCTTGAATGTGAAAAAGTCAGGTTTCTAGGTGAAACATTTTCCCATTTTCTCAGTGAAAATACACCTAGATGCTTTGAGATTGTAATAGGTAGTATGCTAATGGAAGTGAACCTGTTTGCAAAATGGATTGAAGAACAGAAGCACTAACAAAAATGATGCAAACAAATGTCAAGAAATATCTGACCAAATATTAATAACTTGAAGGGATATTGAAAATCCTTTCAAAAATATATTTGTCCTTCCTCTGGATCCTTTTTCACATTTTTTCCCACTTATTTGTCCTATATGGCATCATTTTCTGCATTTGTACCGGGCCAAATTCTACTCTGCAGCCTGTCTGCTATACCACTTCTCCTGATAAACTCAAGAAAAATGGCTTGCCAAAGTGTATATTGTTTTTGACCAGTGGGAAAAAAATCCTCCTCATTGTATTCTTCAAACTTAAGGCCTAAAATAAGCTACAAAGCAGTCTGAACTAAGGTTAGACTTTGACTTAGCTACCCAACCAGCATGCACAGAACTGGACTATTCAGAGTATGTACTAAAATTCTGAGATTTGATGTCACCATTAAAAGTGTGAATGACTCTTGCAAAGCAAACTAGCAGTAAATAATAAATGTGTGGTACCTCTGTCAGGATGTGAGCCTCTGCAAACTGTCTGTGGCTCTGTGTAGGTGTAGGTATGCCCTTGTTACCTTGCTGTCATAAATAAACATTTGACTCACTACTTGGCAAACAGATTTTCAATCAGCCCATGTATGGTGAATAATGCAACAGGTGCCCATTTGATATTTATTTCTAGATGCTGAAAGTTGTTTTTCGTTCAATAATTTATGAAACCAATCATGCTGTCTCCATCAGCTTTGGGAATGTCTGTAGCATACATCAGCCCAGAAGGTCACTATGAGGATTCTTTTCTGATTGCTTTGTATCGGCTTCCTCCTGCAGTATTAAAGAAAAAACACCTTTGCTGAGTGTATTCTGACAGTTAATACAGATGGGTATAAAAAGATACATGTGTATGTATTTTCACTGTGATCTCCTAGACACTGATTAGAGGCTTCCTGTCCTTATTTGACCTTATTTTGTGTTTCTTTCCTTTCTAGCCTATGTAATTGTCTTGCAGCGACCAAGAAACCCTCAGAGCAGTTCTGGTGCTGCTTCTGAGGACAGAGCAGCTGAGCAGCAAGCTTCAATAAGGCCGAGCCTGGCTTTAATAAACATGATTTCATGCTTCAGAATTTGGGGTCAGCAGAACTCAGGAGCACGAGGTCTGTCAGGAAATGCAAGTAAGAGAGCTAAAGCAATAAATCCTGCTACAGTTGCACTGTACAGGCAGATCCTAGAGACTGCCTTTAGAGAGAACTAATGAAGTTATGACCAAAGCAATTTCCCAATAGTAATTTGCTTGTTATCTGTCTGTATTAGGTTACATTGGGCTTATTCATGTGTACTTCTTACAAAAGTTATCCATGGCTTAGGTGAAAAAGTGCAACTGTTCCTCCTCTCCTGAAGATTGTACTTACTATTTGAGGAACCCATTCTGTTCTTCTGCAGATGTGCATTGTAGTGAAAGGGGATTGTCATCTTCCTACCTATAAGCCACGTGTGCCTCATATGTCTTTAAATGGCCATGTAGTTGTGGCAGTGACACTGGTTGCTGTGGCAGAGAGCAGTGTAACTGAACTGAAAATGAATCTTGAAAAAAATTGCTGGACCAAATGCAGCAAAAATGATAAAGAGTAAGGAGAAGTGAGAAATTTCAGAAAGTTTTAATTCCTAGAAATTGCTGATTTGAGTTTTGTGTATGATGCTCCTGTGAATTTCACATGAGGGGGTAGATGTGGCACACAGCATTCAGGGCAGTTTGCCTAGCCACAAGCTGCAAAAAATAGAACTTGCAGTAAGGAAAAAAAAAAAAGTAATTCAGTTAATTTGCTGTCTTCTGTAGGACAAATGCATTATGGAGCAGGTTACTGACTTACCAAGCCTAATGCTTCGCTTCACTTTTCATCTTAGACAGCCCTGATAGAAAAAGCTATTAGGAAAACTCACTGAAAAACAATGTGTCATATTTTGTACAGAACCACTTGAGGAAAAGGCACTTACTGTGCCTTCCCAAAGTGCATAGTAATGACCTGAAAGATTGTTTTAGGCTTGGTCTTATCTCAAAGAAGAAAAATAATGAAGGTCATTTATGCACTCTCTATTATAGGGATGATTTTATTTTTTGATGGTTCATGAACCATTTGGGAGGGGGTTTGATACCTAATTCCCTTCTATTCATCCCTTAAAGACAGTGACCTTCAAAATAGTGAATAAGACAGTGATGGAAGCAATGCAGAAAAACTTCCAATGAAACTCCAGCCTTTGTGAGTGGCAGTCATTCCTAAGGATGAGAAATAATGGTCGACACCGAAGGCACTACTTCCAAGCAGTGAGTGTGTGACTTGCAGAAAGCGGCCATGTGGTTTTCAACTGTGATAGTTGTGACAGCTTCCCCACAAGGTGAGACGTGTCTGAGTGTGTGTTTAAAGGTGACCATGTGCATGCCTGTCACCTTGGGGCTTGATACTGAGTTGTCTTTTTAGGGTTTTTTTTTAAGCAAATTGAACATTCTGTCATTTGGGTTGTAGTTTCCTTGTGTAGTGCATGACTCGCATCAGTCATCAGGGCTGCTTTGAGGAAAATTTCATGGCTCACATGAAATATCAGTGTATGCAAAAATATAAAATAATGTAATATACCACTCCTCTATCTACTCAAACCTGTGTTTGATGCGTGCTGGAGAGAAGGGTGTCTCTGCTTTACTAGACAACTTGGATTTGGAGAGCTTGTTGTGCCAGGCCCTGTGCCACCCTGCTGTGGGTCTCACATGCTATGGGTTTGCTCTGGCTTAGCCAGGCTCTGGGAAAGATCAGTCTGCTGCCATGGCAGGTCTCCTCAGCTCCAGGAAGCCGCTTTCTCACTCTGCCTCTGTACTTTTGCTTCCTACGGAAGCTCAGAGTAACCCACTCACTCAGCTCACAGCAGATTTCCTCAATCACAATAAGAACGTGCTGTCTCCTTAGCAAAGCATAAAAATTATCATGGGAACAGAATGTAATTCATATGAAGCTAATTTGCTCCTTTTCCACTGCAGTTACAGCACTGAGCTCAACTACTCTTAATTCTCTGTTTAAGGGTATACATTAGGACTTACCACGTGCTTCCATAGAAAGAAATGGGATTCTCAATGAGCACAATTAATGTCTTTAATTTTCTCACCTAAACAGCTCCACAGCATCTTTTTCAGTAGGAAAGATGTGCAAAATCTCAAGGGAAAGTGGTACAATCTACTGATGTCCCAGCCACAATTGGGGTATTTGGTTATTTCTAGGACAAATTTGGATGAAATAGTGATATACTATGAGACTCAGTCCATGGTGCATTGTTTCAGGAGAAAGAGACTTGTGCAGTTTGTCCTAGTCAGTGGGAAAAATCACTGTGATAGTGAATGTTTTGTGTAGGCAAGCCTTGGAAGCTGGGAGCAAGATGTGATACCCTTTGCATTGGCCACTGCACAAACATTAATCTCCAGTTTTTAATATCGACTTTTTTAATGCAAAAGGTATTAAGATATTGTCGGGTGTTTTCAGGACAATTATTTGAAGAGATTACTAGTGACCTAGAAAAATCTTCCCATTCTGCTTAATACAACCACTGGTAATTAGGACTTCTAACAAATGAGCCAGAAAATATGATTAATTTTGTGAAAAAATATATCAAAATTAGAACAGGTTGCTGTAATATGGGTCAACTAGTCATACACATTTATAGTCATTAACAAGATTTATGTCAAACAACGTGAGAATTTAATTCCATACATTTGCAACAATTCCCCTTCTCTTTCCCAAAACAGAAATCTGTTTACTGCTTGAGGATGAATGACTTCATGTGTTTTACTGAGACAGCTCTTAAAAACAATCTCATGTTCTGTTGCCAGTGATTGTCTGGTAGTGATGGTAAGTGACATGCTGTGCGATGCACCAAATGGAAAATGTGATGACTAGTGATGGTCAAAAGGCCAGGAAAGTGCTGTCTGGGTAAGTCAACCATAACTCATTAACATTGGCCCATTAAAAGTAACCCAAAGAGTAGGAAATAAGGCTGTGTTTAACTGGTAACTATGGGAATATAAAGAAGAATTTGTAGCTGGGAAACAGGAGTGAGATTCAAGAAAGCCACTATCTGTAAGAAAATGAATGGAAGCTTGTGCTGGAAGGGACTAGGACAGTCAAAAGTAGCAAAAAATAGGAAAAGTGGTAATAAAAATGAGTAGGGGTAGGATGAAGCTGGAGAAAAGGGCAATGCTATCTGGGTTGCATGCACACAAGGAACTTGTCAGAAAATGATTTATGCCCTTGTAGAAATTAAGGAAGCCCAATTTCCACTGTGCAGTAGAGTTAATCTGGATCTTCACAAATAAATCGATGTCCAGCAGCCTGTGATTTTGGCTCTTGTAAACCTGAGCAATGAGTCGTGTTTGCAGATGCCCAGAAGCTTGATTTGCAGGCAAGGGTTTCCTCCCTTGTACTGAAGATTGTTGTGTTTGCTTCTGGAAAGTGGAAGAGAAGACCATGTGTTAGCGAGCACTCATTCACTGCTCCTTGGTGAAAGGGGTTCCATATCTGCAAGGTGCCGGAGAACATCATGAGACCAGAACTTCTATGGGCAAATCCTTGAGGGTTTGGCAGGAAGCAATCTTTTTGATGGGTGGCTGAAAAAGTCCTATAGAAAAAATAGCAACAAATCCTACTGTAAAGCTTACAGGCAGTTGTTTTCTTATATTGACAGAAATGTACTATTGTATGGGAGAGAAGATTGATTCTGGGGAAAAATAAAGCTCAATGTATTTGTTTTGTCAGTGATGAAAGCAATTTCCTTTTTTTGGGAGTGTGTTTTATTGATGCCTTAAATGGGTATGCTTAAGACTTTGGGGAATTCACTTTAGTTAGGTAGCTGGATAGCCTGGAATATTAAAGGCCAAGAGGTGCCTGTGTTTGATATGTTTGCATTCTTCTGTATAGATAAGTGAGCTAGTAAGACAAAACATGGAGTTAGGCTTCCAGGCCTACCAGAGGCAGGCCTGGGGTGGGGACAGGTAATAAGGAATTATTCTGTTGGATACTTAAGGGACATGATAGTAAGATGGACTTCAGTTGGATAGTATGATGGGGCGGCACTAAGAAGGTTATAAAAATGGAGAGATTGTTATTCTCTCTATGGACCACCAGACATCACCAGTAAAGCTGCTTCTCCCTTCACCTCTGCAAACTGTGTTTGTCTCATTTTCTTATCTCGCTTTTCCAGGCAACATTATAACTCCTTCCTCTGACAAATTTGGCAGAGATACAGATACTAGAGAGAATGATATCTGGGAGCCATAGCATGGAAGACAGGATTGGTGGTGTTAACAATAAGGATGTTTCCCTGCAGAGGGATGTGTCTGCTTCTAGTGATGAATCCTGGAGAAAGTGGTGTTGTGGTGCTGTTCGTCTGAGGAGGATAAAAGGGTGGCTTAGGCACTGCAAACCCATAGATTGAGCGGGATGCTTCTGCATACACTTTGTAAGACTTCAAGTTGCTCAGCTAATGTGTTAATGTGTTGTTGATTTCTCACAGCTTTAAATATTGTAGTTTTGATTCCAAAAAATAGATGAAGTGTGCTCAAAAGCACACCAGAGGCAGCTGCGGTAATGCAGAATGTGGCTTTTGCTTGGCTTGTGTGCGTGTGCTTGTAGACCAGTGTGTTTTGCTTGAAGCTCACAACCAAACTGTATTTTTATGTGTAAAGAGTTCTCTTTAAGACAATAGAGAAAAAAAACAGAAAAGAGGTAGCAAAAGGACTTTGATTTGAACTTGAGGTGTTACTTCTACTGCACATGATAAGGTGTAAACCTTAGAACTTGGGAAGCAAATCACTAAAAATCTTTAACTTGCGCTAGGAGTACAACTTTCTCTCAGCCGTGTGCATAGCACCAAAGAGACTTAAGGATGGTGAAGAACTGTGTTGACAGGCAAAAGCACTTTACTTTGAAAACATGTTCAGGTGGATGCAGTTGCCTGAAAATTATACTTTAGGCTGTGAAGGCAATAGGGTTGCTTCTGAGCTGTGGGTGACAGGCTGAGCACTGAGAAGTGGAAGGCTGCTTGATCCTCTGGACAAACCCCAGGGATACTTCAGTTTTGAAGGCTAAAATCAGAAGAAAGGGTTAAGGACAAGAATTTGTGATGCAGCCTGAGAAGGAAGAATTAATATTAAATTCAGGAATGTTTTCAAAGAAATTCCCAAATGGAAAACCTCTTCGATTTTCAAAATTAATATCCTCCAGAGAAAAATAAAGTTTGCAAAAAGCTGGTTTGTTCTTTTGTGGTTTTTTTCAGTGTCCCTCAAATGGCAGAGCACAGCTGGTATGCTCTGGATGGAGAAATGGAGGAAGGCTGCAAGGACAGTGACAAGCTGCCTCTCGCATCTCCTTCTAATGATTTTTTAAAATAGTATTGCTTATGTACTACTGAGAATGTTCGCTAAGAAAGCTTACTAGGAAGGGAGTTTTGGGGTAAACAGGAAACTCTCTTTCTGTGAGCCAGCACTTTCACACAGCAGAAAGTTCTGCTACTTCCCTCGGTTTGGCAGGCTCGTTTCATGCTCAGTCACCAGCGTGTGCTGAGCAGGCCATCAGAGGCTCTTCTTTGCCAGCTGCAGTAGGGAACTAGTCAGTTTCTGCACCATCCAATGCAAGTTATATTTCTGCAGTATGACCTTTTACATTGTTCACTCACTGGAGGTGGAATTTGGTGGAGCTGCCTCTGGTTGCTTGCTGTGCCAGAGACAGCAATCCCTGTGTGAGCATGTGTATGTACATAAATACATATGTATATTTCTGTGGATATTTATGGAGATGCATAAATACACACTTTTATGCAAATACTGACAAAATGCATATTCTAAAAAAGAGACTTTGTATTTGCTTTTCTGAGTCGCAGCTAATTATGCTGTTGTACCTTTACCGTCCTTTGAAGGTGCACAATTTGTGTATTTCTGCTTGACCTGTTCTTAAGGACTTTCTTGTTGCTATCTGTACATAGGTAGGTGCTTTGACGAATACAAAGTGCATATTAATAACTTCTGGCCATTTTATTCTCATTTTATTGGCATGATTATTAGAGAATTTTATAGTATTTTGCTCAGATGTGAATGAGCTCATCCTTTCCACTTTTTCTTTACCTATACTGGTTTTATTATGACATTGTTTTGATTGATCTTTGGGATCATCCTTTGATACTTCCCAGAGCTCTGCACAGGAATTTTTGAACACATATGTTAAAAAGAGAAGAATGAAGAGTGTCAATTCAATCACATTATCCTGACTGATAGCAGCATTTGGTCCAGTTATGAAGCAGAGCATGTCTTTCTGGGTTGTTCCAGTCTAGTACAGCCTGATCCAGGAGGGAGAGCTAGGGAATTTTGCCGCACTCCCATCCATCCTTTCAGGATTCAAAAATAACCCCATGCCAAGCCTAGGATGTGGACAAAACGTAGGCTGCACAAAATGTGATGAGGTTTTCAGGCAGCTTGGGAGATCAGCATTCAGGATCTCTTTTGTGCTTTTGCTGGTCCTACACAATCTATACCCACAGAACTTTGTCCCTTCATTCGATTATTTATTTCCCTGCTTCACATCTGCTTTCACTGTGTCCCACATAGCTGAGGCCTCCTTGCTTGTGTCTTTAAAATAAAATATTTCTTTCATGAAGTCCTGATCTCTTCAGATGATAAAAGTAAATCTCTCACTACCTTCAAAAAGTTGTCACTACCTGGCACAATATCTGTAATCTGTAAGCTGTTGTTGCTCAGTATATCCTCCATTCCCAGCCAGTGATTTCCTGACGCAGTGATTGTTCCTGCCACTAACATAATGGTAGTTTAATGTAAAGTCTTGTTGATATGAGCAGGCTGTATATGTGATTTAACTGAAAAGGAGTTGGTGATTCAGCTTGTAAATTACAGCCCCCCAAAAAAGCACAGTAGCTCTTTCCACTCTATTGGATCTGCTCATTTCATAGTGCTGGACGTTAAGAAACTGGAAAAAAGAAATTAATTATTCTGAAAATGTTGAGAGGAACACAAAATGCAGCCATTCATTCATTGATGCATAAAACCTACAATATAACTTAGAAAATTCATCATCTCTGTGTGAGTACCAGAAGGTGAAAGATCATAAAGCATTCTCAGTGCTTTGGACAGATTTGTTGTTTGGAGACTGTGAGTGTGTAAATGAGTGGTATCAACACCAGGAACTAAGCAGAATCAAGAAGAGACAGTCTGATTATAATCATCCTACATATGAGAAAATATGGAAGGGGAAAATCAATGTTAGGTTATTACTGAAACGTTTGTAGGTTTTGTCCTATTAAAAGCCCAGGCTATTTGACAGAAAATGAAACTTTAGCCTCAGTACAAATGAGAGGAGTTCTGTCCGTGGAGATGTAACTACAGGTTGCGATCGACCTGCTGTGAATAGAGCAGATAAATGATTTTACAGGCAAATGTTTCACTGACCTGTCTGTGAATGCTGCATAAGAAACAATTTTTCCATAGTCATTCTGGATTTCTACAGAATAGAATTACCAGCTGTATCAAGGATTTGGAGCCTCAATTATGGACAGTCCTTGCTCCTAGAGTTTGTGCTGGCTGTTTGCAAGGCCCAAGAGAGTACTGGAACAAAGCGTGGAAATAGAAAATTAGGTTATAACATTTTCAGCCTCTAGAACTTGCATATTTTGTCTGATTGCAGAGTCATAAACTACTAAAATATCTATTGAGTCATTATCAGGAATAAAGTTCACTATCATATCACTCTCAGGTAACTGTCAATGGGAAAAATGCTAATTACTTGCAATATTTGAACATACCAAGCTTTTTATTAAGGTCTGCAGTTGCAGTGTCTTCCATGCTCAAAGGAGTTCTGTATTTAGTTGCCTCCCTGAGGGACTGTCTGACTTCTGAAAGCTGTCATACTCACATTAATTAGTGAAGGAACAACTATAATAAAATCTTTATCACTCAATGACTGTATTGAGTGGGAGGCTATTAAAGTGAGCAGACTGCATGTGCTGGACGTGGCTCTTCACTGGCTGACCTCTCCAGCTAGTATCACCTTGATTTATATTTATCATGATTTTACAGGAAGCACACAGCAGGTGGAAATCACACAGAAAGGAGAGAATGGATTTTCCACATTTCAACTTGTCACTCAGGGCATGCACAATAGCAAAATCAGTCAGACAAAGCTGCACTGCAACACTGGAACCTTACACTGTACAGCAGCACCAAAATCATCAACCCCAGTGTATGAGAAAACAAGGCTAGCTGTAGTCCAGACAAAGAATGAAATGGTAATTGGGAACCTGGGCTGGGAGTACTGCCTCTGCCCAGAAAAGGGATTGAACTGTGTAGAGCTTGCACTATGCAAATGGAGCACACCTCTTCCCAAAATCTTTCACAGCTGATGGTAAAGGAACATGAAGACTCTTCACAATCCCTTTACACTACTTCTTCCTTTCCAGGATGCACAGCAACATGATTTTGGACCAGCCCTGACCCTTGCTGCTGATGTGACCAGACAAGTCTTGAGTCAGCTCTGCGGTAAAAACACATAGCTGAATCTGCAGCACTAGTTTTCCCAAAGATGGGATGGGGTAAGTTTGTGTTCTCTGAAAGAAAAATGAAACACAACTCAATTGTGCTTGGACACAGCCATGGAGTAAGTTTGAGACTCTTCTTTCTATCAATGTAGCTGATGGTCAGAGGCTGATTGGGATATCTTCACAGTTCTTAGGCTATTTTGTTAATTAAAAAGGCTAAATCTGCCTATTATTGTGAGTATTTTGTGTTGCTGAAGTGTCCAAAACACTTGGCAAATGTGTTCTGCAATTCAACCCCACTGGCATTAGCACAGCAGGCTCAATGGAAGTCTGCAGCCAAGGAGGTGGCCTCATCCAGGACCATATTTGCTTTCAGACTGGAAATACCCTGTATTGCACTGTGGTGTGAAACAGGGCAATGAGCTCTATCACTGCTAACAAATACAATCCACCAAATAAAGGGAGACACATTTGGCTCAGTGGCCTAATAAGCAAAATCCAACCATTTGGGACTACTGGATCCTATTTAGACAGGTAGTCCCGGGCAGGCTGGTCTGCCCCTGTATCTCCTCTCTATAAGGAAACATTGGCACAAACTTTAGGAAGATGGCTTTCCTTCTTACCTTGAATTAAGGTATGACTGCAGTATTTCAGGTCAGGCAGAGTAAAGCTTACCCTGAGATCCAAAAGGAAGTTATTTTCTTCTGGCCTGTGGCTAAAGTGTAATTGATGGAGCTTCTCTACTGACTTGTGGATAAGACAGTGCTCATTAACAACTAGGAAGAAAAGGGAATGAGGAAGACACAGCAGTTTGTAACGTGTGTTTTCTTGACAGAAATACTCTGGATAAAAATTAGTTGCCTTCTCAAACTCTTCATAAAGTAACCTTATTTTACCTGCCCTTAGATGAGAATTGCAAGCTCTGCAACAATGCTGTGGACTGGTATCATATCAACTTGCTTTGTCATCTGCAAGTACGTGTGGTCCCTTTTCATCAGATTATGTCCAAGCCTAATACTAGGAGGTTTCTCCACCCCCAGTGCTTCACCCTTCTCTATCATTCCTGCTTTTCTTACAGTAGATCAAGATACAGAAATTTCTGTCTTGGTCTGATTGTCAGTATTTTTTGCACTGATTGCAGTGAAGCGATACCATTATATGAAGGTCTCAAGTGAGCAGGGCAGCATCTCCTCTTATAAGTCTTATCATACAGATTCTGGTGAGAAGAATTATGTTATGGTGATATTTCATTGCTTTTGTTTTGGGTGGGTTTGTTTCTTAATTTCCTGCTCACTGCTGAGCAGGATGTGGGCACATATCCTATAGCCAAGGGTGGGCAAACTGGTTCAGAAGAGGTGAGAACAGAAAGTAGAGCATGGGCAGGGCAAAAATTGCTCTTGGGGTTTTTTTGGTTATTACAGTAATTAGGGCGTTGTACTTCTGTGACTAGCTATAAAATTCTCAAAGTTAGATTACATTCAAGGGTTTCATGTTATGTGAAACACAGAATTGCTTCTGGAGGGACCTTCTTGGGCTAGCCATGGAACTTAATGCTCCTTATTTAGGCAGCAGTGTTTGTTGCCAAAAAAACCCGTTTGGCTCTTCTGCTGGTTCTACCTCAACCATATAGTAACCAGTCATGTATGCTTTGTGAGGTACAGTGCGACAGAGCAGATGACAAGCATTGCCGTGCCAACTCCTTACAAACACTCTTGTGCTGCTTCCCCCACTTCTTGCCATACATTCAGTGGTCCTCCTGTAAAATGAGATTATAATTTCCTCACAAATACATTGACAAAAACAGAAGACACAAAATGTCCTAATCTGATGCAGAAGCTTGACATCCTCAGTGCACAGATATTATTACCTGTGTCAGATAAACCAGTCTCTGGTGGACCCAAATTAACTGTAACAAAGAGCAGAGATCTAATAAATTTAAGTACAGGAAATAGTTCACCTGAGCTTTCATGACCATCCTTGTGAGAGAAGGGTGAGTGAAGCCCACAAGACCCCAGTGTAAGATGCTACAGAGGCCAACAAGAAATTATGGACTTACAAAATACACGATGACAGATCCTGTATGAAAATGGATCAAAGCCTGCTTTGAGATACCTTGTGGGTGCAATGGTAAATCAAACTGGTCTTAAAAACCAATTGTTAGTCCCGATTGTATGAAAGGACTCTCAGAAGCAGAATGTGATTCACAAGCTCTCAGAAGCTTGTGATTGCCCATACAAGGTGAGGTTGGATAGGACCTTGAACAATGTGGTGTAGTGGAAGGTGCCCAAGCCTGTGGTGGGGGTGTTGGAACTAAACGATCTTTAAGGTCCCTTCAAACCCAAGCCATCCTATGATTTTATGCTACTTGCTTTATTGTGTACCTTTCACAAGGGGAGGCTGAGGAGAGCTTCTCTAAACTCTTCCTTCCTCCACAATCTCCTGGAAATGTCTCTGAGGTTTTCTAGGCATCATGTCAACCATATGGCCACATGTTTGGGAAGGGCATACAAAATGCTCTACGACTTTCCTACTTTCCTGCTGAGTCTGTGGGCAAACAGGTAACATTAGCATTAGATAACATGTAACTTGATCAGAGAAGCAAGCTTCATGTTTCTGACCCGCGCAGACAAAATCATAGCAAAGCAAACCACCACCCATTTTCGCACTCTGTTTTGGCTTTCTGAAGAAAGCCAGTTCTGTATCCCTTAGGGCAGCAATGTAAAAAGGAAGGAATTTTTATCATTCATCAAACTTCCTCTCCTAAAAAGCTGATTGCTCAGGTCTGTGCATCCCTCAGGTCTTTCCCGGCCCTGGAAGAAAGGCTGCTCTATGAACTTGTGGGGTTTATGTGGTGTGCTTTGGGATTGACTAATAAAGCTCATTAACCCTGCTGTAATCTATAAACCCTATGCAGTTCACCAGAACAGAACAAAGCTTGTGGCACTTCTGAACCAAGGTATTTGGCAGACAAGCAAGTCAGCCAACACTAAGCCTATTTGGGGTTTTTGTCTCTTACCATTTTGGTCTGTTGGGTTCAACAATCTGATCAGACAGACATTTTCATTCACTATTGCTAAAAATACAGCAGTCAAGCTTAATATGGCAAGCGGCCAACGTAGTTTGTTAAAAAGCAGCTGGAAGATGAAACCTTTTCCAGTGTATTTTTTTCCACTGGGGGAAATACTCAAAAACATTCAGATTTAATTGATCTTCACTTCTAAGAAAACAGTAAGACAAGATAAAACGATATGTTACCCATTGTCTTCTTTTTTCCTCTGATGTCTGTGTCCCTCCTTATCAGAACACAGGTGCAGCATTTTCCAGTGCTGACTATCTGTGCAAATCCTGCTTTTTTCTCCTGTCTCTGGGTAGGGACCTGGGAAACAGATTTTGAACTTAAATTAATATTACTTGATATATGTTACTTGATCTCTGTGTGTCTCTAGTCTAAGTACCTCTATGACTAAATGAAAGGAAAAAAATATTTCTCATAAAATACAGGTCTCCACATGCTTTTCTAACTCACTCCTTGCCTGCAGTAAAGCACAGCAGCTGTGTGAAAAAATCAGCTTGAAAAGGTAGACGCTTATAACTTGAACTGAAAAGGAGACCCACTTGCTGTGAGTAGCAGGGCACTATAGCTACTGAGATCAAGCAAGACAGGGACACAAGATCAAACATGAAGTCTGAATACAGCACTTTGCAATTGGAAATTTGTTGGTGGTTGTGAGGATTCTGAAGTAGACTCATTGAGTTTAGTGATGAACTTTATGGAAACAAGTTCTAGACACCAGGGCAAGAAGCAAGCAATAGGACAAAAGTGGTTGACATCAGCTTTAAAATATACATGAAACTGACAAAATCAAGATTTCCTCTGAAATATTTGATCCTTGATGGAATCAGTATTTCCTTGAAAGATTTGCTCTTATGTTCAGTGTCCCCACCATGGCACAGAAGAGCAGCTGTGTACTCCACAGCAACAGCTGTGCAGTCAGTGCCCACGGGTGCCTTGCCCTGATGTGCTGCCAGTGTGATGTTCTGGTTTAAAAGTAAACCTGGGGGAGAAATGAACCCAATTTAAGAAAGATTACAAGTTACAATTTACTAAAAGAATTACAATACATACAATGATACAAAGAAAAACTGTTTTTGACCCACAACAACAGAATATAACCCAGCAGAACAGCATAGTGTTCATTAGCTTCTGTGCTGAGCACCAGATGGTCCCTCCTGGGTGCAAAGCAGAAGGAAAGGAAACTTGTTGCTCAGGCTGATGGTGACAGTTCTGTCGAAGGAATGATCACAGTCTTGTCAAGAGTGGTAGTCACAGTCCTGCTGAAGTTCTGGTCCTCCTTTGGATCTCAAAACCCCAAGACTATATATGATCGAGTTCAGGTGAAAATACCCAGTTATCTCCCTGAGGGTAGGGAGTTTCTCACTGGGTGGTTTAACTCTGTGAGCCATGGAATGTTTTTGGAATTTTTGATGATCTAAGCCATTGCAACTACCTATTACGCCAGTGCAGCTGGGTCCATTATTGGCGCATTAGCACACCCCTCTAGCTGGATGTGAAGGTGTTAAATGCCTCCCCAGAGACACTCTCCTGCCTGGCAGGTTTATCTCTTATCTCTCATGACCTGAGGTGTCAGGTGTGCCCTGGGCAGATGCTACAAATGATTCATTATTAACAGTCCGTCAGAAAGTACACAAGGATGTAGAATATACAGTTTTGGTTATACCCGAATAGTGATTAACTGGTCCTGGCCCCTGCAAAAAGGAGACATGGGCAGTCATGAGAATGGCACTGTGAGATGCATCACAGCACAAGCTTGTAAGGCACTCCAATACCTGAAGGAGCTGCAAAGATCCTTCACCCCCTACATCATTTCAGGTGCCAACATTTACGAAAAGCAGACAGAGCCAGAACTTAATCCATGGGGAAATTCCCACTGAATGTGGATAGAGACTCCTTGCTTCACTATATGAGTTTGGGAAGGGAACGGTGTTGATCCCAGGCAAGCCAGGGCTTGAGATAGAAAGATAGGCTAAGGCTGTGCTTCTCATAGGGTGCAGAGCACAGTACAGATGCACAAAGCCATAGATATTTATCGTTTATTATTCATGTTGGAATTGTAATGAAGAAATGATCCTTTGACTTCAGCAGGATATTGTCAATGTTGCCTTCACAAGCAATGTTTATTTACAGCTGGAGGTTTGCCAAAGCAGGCTTTAGGCTTCAGTGGAAACTTCCATTTTGATAAGTCGTCATTAATATGCACAAGTTATTTTAGTATTAGAATTTAAATGTACTTCTCTCTGAAAAGCATAATTATATTGAGATGCTGCAACTTATCACAACTGGTTGGAAAATTCTCTAGTCTAGATGAAACACCTTTCTACTTTTTTCTATTCATCTAATATTCACTTAGCGTTTCTCAGAGCTCTAATCTGGGAATTTTTCTGTGTCAAATTCCAAATGTGAAACCTCAAATGTACATTTTAGGAGGTCAAAGTCAACTGTATTTGTTTTTCTGTTTGTTTGGTTTGTGCTTTGCTTTGTTTTGGGGCTTTTTGGGGTTTGGGAAGAGGGGGAGGAGGGTTTTTTTAATTATTTAATTTTTGAACCAAGACATCAGAAACAACAAGGAATAATTTACCATTTAGTTTTGTGGTGAGTCTCTTGGGAGGGATTGGATAAAGAGAAAGATGAAACCAGTGTCTGGAAGACAGTATTAATTTTAGGAGGTGGCTAGTAAGGGAAACTATAGAAGGGTTGGTGCCAAGTCATAGTGAGAGATATGGATAAGGCTTTGTGGTCTACATATAGTGCCTTTTGCTCTTTAAAACATAGATGGGAGATGTCATCATGCCTGCTTTTTAAAATAAAAGTATACCAGGATGGTGCTTGTGAATCTTGAACTGTGAATTGCCTCACCTTATAATTGTGGCAGTTTTTTTGTTTTTTTGTTGTTTTTTTTTTTTAATCTCTAAACCTGCAGTGTTGTTGTGGTTTAACCCCATTAAAAATTTCTTTTCTGTGAAGAAAATTAACTCTAACTCAGCCAAACCCAGCACAAGTGTGTTGTGCTTCATAATACCAGACCTTCTTTTTTTTATTGCTCCAGCTATGACTTTTTCAGTCTGGGACCCACTGTTTTTCCATGTGTTGCAATATAGATTTTCTTATGCATGAACTCTATTTCTTTACTCATATCTTCTAGGTTCCTTCTGAAATGAAGAAAAATTAACATACTTGAAAACTACTCCTGCCACAGGTAGTGAAGCATGCCCATGCAGACTAAGCCCACGGTTTTGGCATTGTTTTCCACTCTGTGTCTCTTTTATCACACAGATTTACTCCCCATCCCAAAGCACACAAGCAACATTTCTCTGTGCTGTTGAAACCTCTTTCGTTCTGTCCCAGAGCTGACTGTTCGTAACTGCTATTTTCCCTTTATGGCCTAAATTATGTGAGGTTATTCAGCTGGATTTTTCCCCTCTCACTCATTTCAATCTCTTGTGTCATGTGCCAGACATGACTGGAAGTAGATGAAATTAATAATTTTAGAATTATATAGCATGTTCTGAAAAAAATGCATGTGGTCCTTTTGAGGAGTTTGTCTCTTATATAACACTGTGCTATGTACTGTTAATATGCATAGGTTGTTTTTGACCTTATTAGTAGCTTAGCTTTGTGTTCAGACAAATCAAATCCTTCTTAAGCATTTGCAAAAGCAACACATTAATTGTTAAATATTTGTGTTTTCAACTGTCTTTCCAAATGTACTGAATATCTCAACTGTCTTGTCACATTATTACCATTTGCCTTTCATTGGACTCAGCAGAATGCATTTGGTCCAGACTTACAGCAGCTTAGTATTAAAGCATCTTTGTGCCAACACTGTGATTTGCTGACTTTATAAATTATTAAGGCATCTGGGTGCAGGAATATATTTCAGAGAAAGCTTTGCAAGCCTTTGGCATTAACAATACTATGAAAAAATAATCTGTCTGCTTTGCTACCTAGAGGAATGCAGCTTGCTTAGGGAACCCAAATGTGTCCATTATCTGAACTGCAGTGAGCAAAAGCCCTGAAGGATATATAAGAATGGAGTATGGTAATGATGTGAGGTTTCTAGCTTCTGGTAACAATACTTGCAGAGTTCTAATGAAGTTCATAAAACCTGTAGGAGAGAGAGTTGCTACTTCGCACTCCTTGGCCCCTCGTGGCGGGGCCCAGCTGCCATGCCCAGCTGTCTTGGGGCTGCAGAATCACTGTCTGTAGAGCAGAAAGGGCTAAGGGGAGCTGAGAGCCTCCAGATCCTGATGAGATGAGAGGGTGCTCCCTTAGAGTGAAGATATGCAAGGTAAGGAAGGAGACATAGCATCATCCAGGGGAGAATACTTGATGGTACAAGGTTTTCTAATATTTAAGCTGCTGTCTGCAGATGTCAGCGGAAGAATGAGTCATTAGCAGCATTCAAGCAGTAGTAAGACCCCTCAACAAAGCACAACCGTTCTGAGGTTTGGGTTTAAATCAGCATGGAGCAGCTCAAGCCAGGCAGCAATCTGCTGCTGCCTGTTGCTTTTGCAGTGTTTCCCGAGCTAATTTGCAGCAACTAGGGTCCTGTGCCAGCAGTTCATTGTCATCTGAGCTGTGGCCAAGCCTTCTTGTAATTTAAAACTATTTTACCTGATAAGGTTTGTGAAGAGAATTATAGGCACCTAAGGAAAAACTGAGACAAATCCTAAAAATCAGACTCTGAAGTGGAAAATATTAAACATTCTATTTTCTGTTTCACATTTTGAAACATGATTCCATTAGTATACTGATTAAATGTCATGTTAGCTATTTAATTTCAACATTAAAATTTTAATTTTATCCAGATTAACTATGGAAGCTATTTCATTTCTACATTTAGTATCTCTTCCCTGTCACACAACCCAAAAGGGGTTGTAGATGTAACGTGGAAGCTGAATTTCCATCCTGCTCTCATACTGTTAGACTATGATTTGGAATGATGCATATAGTCAAGAAATAAATTACTGCAATGGGAAGTGAATAGATTTTTTCCTTTTATATTTAAACAATAATGATATTAGATGAGATTTTTGTAGAAGTAGCTGAATACCAGGAAGATTGGAAAAGGGTATGATGAGGGAAGGGTGTCTGTTCACTGCAGAGCTAGAAAAAAAGGAGGAGGGAACACAAAGGAGAAATGATGTGTAATCAGACAAAAAAATCCCTTAAAATGGGAAGGGAGGATGCAGAGAGGATGTTTTGTACTTTGGAGAGAAATAACTCAGTTTAAGTAGTAGCCAGAGAGTTACAGAAAACACTCTGGACTGTGCACTGTGGTAGAATTGCCACTCAGAACAAGAGATACGCATACCTTCTTGTAGTATTAGTTTTATTTAATAAGTCTCCCTGTGGAGAGCAGAGGGCCCCTGAACACCTTCCTCCCAATACATTCACACCTCAGGTCAATGTCCTCTGTTGACAGAGGTGACACTCCCCTTCTGAGGAACACATACATGTAAATGTGATGGCCAGGCAGAACAAACTAGAGAACAGATATCTCTTAGAATCCAGTATTTCAGCATTCTTCCATTAGATAGGAGGAAATGTTAGATAGTCAGCATTTAAAAAGCAAATCAGAAATAAGGAATTGGCTACCAAGAGCTGGGAATTACACACTTGAATATGTTTGTGGACTCACTGTCAACCTGACATTTGCTAATGTTGACACTGTTCTGATTCACTGCTCTATTTCAGACATGGAGAAACTGCATGCTGGGAGATTTTCAGACGCATTTGGGAGATTTATGATCAGAACATAAGAACTTCCAGAAATCATTAGGGCTTCTGTCCCTAAATCTTTCATCTGGCTTTAAAATCCAGTCCTGAAAGCTGTAAATGACCAGGGTAAAAGAAATTAGCTTCTTGGCAGTTGTATTAGAAAGTAAGTAACTGTGCCACCGAGAGGGAGAAGCTACATTGATTCTCTGCATGCAGAAATCTCTAAATATTTTGAGGCTGTTGGAACTGCGTTACTGCGTATTGTATCTTAGGAGTTCACACAGTGTCACCTAACCGTGTTAATTATTCAAGAGGTTACATGATTCATGAAAACCATATTTCTTTGATTGCTGTTACATGTGAATCCCCCAAAGTCACCCTCTCTAAAGTTATCTCTTTCTTCCCTATGTGTGTTATAGTCAGGTAGAAATGCATTGCAAGTAGGGCTCAGACTGGCTTTTGTATACCCTATTAGATGGAGAAGTGCAATCTCAGATTGCAAGTAAAATAATCACACACACCAGCTAGCAACATTGAGGAGCTTGTGTCAGAACAGCTGACTCAGAATTACTGAGTCTGATGGTGCGAAGACAAAAATTGCCTGGCACAAACCACCTGCCATCAGTTGAAAGCTCCATGGAGTTTTTATTTGATTTAGAGCTACATTTTACCCTCTGCTTGTTTTGTAGATAATTTTCATTCATTTTACTTCTCTTCACAAAAACTATATCCAGAAGTGATTCTTCAGCACAGAGAGTAAACAGCTGTGCTTCCTGAGCCTAGATAAATCCAATGGGATCACAATGACTTTTTAACTGCAACAGTTGAATAAGCTTCATAATGAGGTAAGTCACAATAAAACTTTGGGTCCATTTGAAACAGAGATACTACTCAATTATTGCAAACTATTTAACAGAAGCCTTTCTTTTGTAGTCCTTGGAAATGAACAATTTTCACTGTCTCACAAGAGCTATTATCTAGATCCTGAGACAGACTGACCTCTATTGATTAGTGACCCGTATTTTGAGTACATTAAAAAAAAAAAAGAAACTGCATAGAGACAGAAAATGAGTCACATGTCTTTAAATATCCTATGCCAAGTTTCTAGAGAAATGAAGTCTCTTCATAAGGTCATTTCCTATGTTCTTTACTAGAAAGATGCAGTAAAGACCTGTACTACAATCCATATGATAGAAAATAGATTGGATAGTTGAAATTGTCTATCAGTTAGACCAGGATAAAGGTTTAACAGTCAACTCTTACCCTGATCTAAAAAAAGTCTAGGAAGGAGTCAAGGAAGGAGAGGGAGGAGAAGGGAGGACTGCTGGCTTGCTCTTACTGATGAGAACAATTAACTATTTGAACAACACAATACCATCTTTTTCTCTCCTCGTGGAATATTTTTCTGCCCATTTGTGAGCTCCAAACTGATATGGGGAATGTTTTGAAAAAATACACTATAATTTAGAGAAGATTTTTTGGGTTGCTAGCTATTTTGGAATCTTGTATTGTAGAAGAGATCATATAACAGTTCTTAAATCTATGAATTTAATCAAAGCTTTTGATAAGAATTTTAAGATGATAAATCAAGTTTCCTTGTTCTTGGGTCTTACAAAAAAGTTTCTCTGGTATGGCCACCTGACATAAGTTTTGCCATGAATGTAAAAGACAAAGATGAATTTGTTTAAATAATTAGTCTGTTAAGAGTTTGGATGGCTTTCATGCATTAGATAAGAAGATGGGAAATTTCAAATTAGATTTTGGAAGCAGATGCAGAAGAAAATCTAGAAAAAGTTGGGAATGCATGAACCATTGTGATATGGCTGACTGTATCTCACAGATTGTGCCTATGTTCATGGGAGAAATTTTCTATTTCCTTCTGTGTAAGACAAATCAAAGCCTCAAGGAAAGCATATCCAGGTTTACACTCTATATGTGGAATATCTCAAGAGAATTTAACTTAATACTTTAAGTATTTTTCTAACATTTTAAGTACTTTTCTACTATAGTTCATAAATGAAATAGGTATCCTCAATGTTAACTTGAAAGAAAGTTGAGATAGGATGAAATTTACTTACAGAAATTTACTTATTTAGGATTGAGGCTTTTACCACAATAAAGGTCATTCTCTTTATTGATTCTTTAAAACCAAGTCTTAATGGTTGACTCACAGCATGTGAGAATGATGCTGCATTGACTGGTTGCTAGGGACTTTTTAGAACATTTTAACTATAGATAATGAAGTTCACAGTGAAAGGTAAATGAATCTTGAGCAGTTCAAAATTTAGTAATGTTCAGATGCAGAAAGTTAGTCAAGCTTTGGAGATTTTCTTTAAAATCTGTATTCCTGGCATTTTCTTGTCTTAGAGGAAAAGCTCTCAGCATAAGTATCTGGAAAAACATGAAGAGTGCTGCCACTGTCCCAGCATGTTCTTCACTGTCATAATTTCGCAGGGCAGTCTAGGAGTGCCTGGTCTCATGTTCTGTAGGAGGAGCACAGTCAGGGTTTCCTAGTGCCTCTAATTCCCTTTTTTAACCCACTGCCTCCATTCCACCTCCTACATATGTACCTGTTGCCTCCACATACCTTAGTCTTCTCACCTCCTTTAAATGTCTCTTGCAGCCTTCTTGTATCCTGCTGCCACGTGTAAATTTTGTATCCAGTTGCTGACTATGTCTGTAGGGTTATATTTTGTGGATGAAGAGAAGAACTTTTTGTATTCATGCTTTGAATTCCCATTGCCTCCTCCAAACAGTGAAACAAAACTACCTAATAGCCTCAGAGCTAGGAAATCTTCCTGTGCCTGTTTTCTGGAGTGTCAGGAAGTTTATTTCAGATCTCTTCTCATGGCATGTGATGCTGCTGCACACTGTAGCTGCTGGGAGGACATGTAGAAAGCACAAAACCAATAATAACATTCCCTTCCATCAATCTGCATCTGTAGCATAGACAATAGTAATTTCTGTGGCCTTTGTAGCGATCAAACAAAATAACGTAAAAATGGTGCAGTTGGGTTTTTTTGCAGTATAGTTGAACCTAATATATTTGTATCTCCAGGTGTTCAAATATCTCTAAGAATCCTGGAAAGTTAGGTTGTCTCTCCAAGAATGGCTTAATGACTTTTCAAATAGTTATACTTTATTACTATAAAGTGATTCCATGAGCAGAGAAATTAGAGAGGGCGTATTTCCTCCAGATTTCTGTCCTTTTTCCTCTCCATCTTTCCTCACATCCACAGTACCCTGCTGCCAGGGCAGTGTAGATCCTTCCCATGCTCATAGATCTCACTCTTCTCAACACCTTCAATTCCTCCAAGACTGTCTTCTGTCTCTTCCCGTCTTCCCACTGCACCCTGCTGTCACTCCTTCATTTTCTTCTCATGTCCCTTTCTGGTCTGCATATGGCTAATTTGAAAAATGCTGCACAAGTAGGCAGATGACTGATCAACCAGTGTTTTCTCCATTTCTGTTAATTTTGTGTAAATTTGTAAAAACTTCGTAGAACTCTGTCCCTTTTGAACCTTGGATGAAATTAACATTTAGGTTTAGAATACAGTTAGAAGAGGACATTAAGAGTGCACTGAGGCAAACATGACTATAAGGTGTATAAGTTTTCAAAAGCACAAGGGAATTTAAGAACATCCTCTCTTTGTGAGGAACTAAACACAGGAAGTCCAGACTTTGACCAGATTGAAATATTGGCTTAGGGGATTATTTTACTTCATATTTATCATGTTTATTTGAGTGAAAATAGGTTGCACTGATGCTGTTGGGACAATAAAATTCTTGCCAGTACAGTTGCTTTTATTCAGAAACAGTATCAATCCAGACAATCTCTTGCTAACATTTTGCCATAAACTTGAGCTGGAGAGCCTCTCAGTTATCTCTATTCCAGCAAACCTTATCTGGTATATACTTTCAGTTTTTCTGGATCATTCTCTGCCCCCGTTTTTGGTATCACCTTGTGCATCTGTTATAACATCAAAGATCAGTTTCTGTGACATCAAAGTTTCATTTTCAAGATCAAATATTTCAGTGAGGTAAGTCTTGCATTATATGTAATGCTGATTTTCAGCAGTTGCAAGTCTCACACAAATGTGGGGGATTTATAGATAATAAATTGCTAGGGAGCTGCTGAGGCTGGAACAAGGGAGATGGCCAGGAAAATCATAAAATCATAGGATGATTTGAGTTGGAAGAGACCTTTAAGATTATCTAGTTCCAGTCCTCTGCCATGAACATGAACACCTTTCACTAGACTAGATTGTTCAGGGAGCCCCATCCAACTCAGCCTTCAACTCTTCAAGGGATGGGCCATCCACCACTTCTTTGTGTAACCTGTGCCAGAGTCTCACCATGCTCATAGTAAAGTCTAATCTAGGAGTAGAGTAGTAAAGTCTAATCTAGTCTATCTAGTAATACCTAATCTAAACCTACGCTTTTTCATGTTGAAGTAATTGTCCTATGTCCTGTCACTACATGCTCTCCATCTCTCTTGTGGGCCCCCTTTAGGTACCACAAGGCCACAATTAAGTCACCCCAAAGATTTCTCTCCTGCTGGCTGAACAACCAAATTCATTCTTTCTTCACAGGAGAGGTGCTCTTTTCCTCTAATCAGCTTGGTGACTTCCTTTAGACTTTTTCCAACAGGTCAGGGTCATAATATCTGAGCTGCATTTCTTTCATTTGCCTATTCCCTGCCTTCAAAAATGTCTTTACTATCACAATGTCATATCAGTATTTCAGCAGAGATTCCCTACTCATTGCTGTCCATCTAGTAAGGTTAAGTTCATACAGTACAACTATAAGGAAGAGTAATCTTAACATATTCCATGTAAAATTTAAGATTTCATTTAGATTACATATACTGATGCAGTCTGCACAGAAAGGCATCTTAGGATTTTCAGAAAAACTTTACAGTTTCATTTCTTTAGAGTTAAACTGGTGGTAAAAGTGGTCATTCACTGCTGTCCCAATTAAAACCCTAGATGGAACAACTCTGTGAAACCTCCTCACTTGTGTGGGAGAACATGAAATACCAAAGGCAAAAAGTCCCCAGACCACAAAATATAAATATTAAATAACATAAAAAGTAAATATTAAAGTCATAAATATTCTTTTTCTTACTGTTTTATGTCATAATTTCTTCTAAGCCATTTTTCCTATGACTAGGAGATACCAGATAGGCTTTTAGTCTCGAACTTATTGATGGGCAATAAAACTTTGTGTTTATTTACTCTATTTGCTGGCATGTTTGCTGCCTGGTGGCTGTCCACCACTGTACTGTTCATCAAGAGCCTCCATGTCAAACTAGGCAGCTAAATTTCCTTGATAAAAGAGAAGCTGTCCAGACCAGCCCATCCCTCTTCCTTCATTTTGCACAATATCTCTTCACAAGGACTAAGTGAATGGCCAGAAAGTCTAATGGGAAACTGTAAAAGCTATTAGATTGCAAGCCAATATCTGATAACATGGACAGCAATAGATAATTTATCATCTGTTGGTTTCAGACTGTGCTTGGGGTACTGTCTTGGCATTGGTCTTAGCATGCAGTTGCAAAATGCATTAGCAAAGTCCCATTGTTTAAACATTCTTTACAGAGGAACGAAACATTTTATCAATTAATGTGACCATGATCAAAGCATGTCTTTTGGAAAGAGGCTCTAACAGCCGCAGTCCAACTCCTTTCTGGAGGAAGGGACCTGGGCAACAGTGGGCAGACAGGTTTGCATTAGCTAAAGGATGAGAGCTTGGAGCAAAACACCACTCTCCAACAGCACTTTGGTCATGTATTTTTAAGCTGCATTTATCAACATGTGTGACATTTTTAGGTTTTCTGCTCTGGTAGAGAAAAACACAGTTCTGAACACAGAATCATCTAACCTACTGGAAATTTTTATCAGGATATTATGATCTCCTATATATTCCAGTAAAACCATTACGAGACAACTGAGTACTTTAGAAAAATGATTCTTCTAAACACCTTCGTGTCCAAAAACATCTTCAGATTCTTCTCTTTAAAGCTACTAAAATATTTCACTCTATTTGGATACTGTTCATTTATTTTCAGCAAATTGAACCCTAAATCCCTATCCAGGGAATCTACACACTAATTTCATTTACAATAATTAGTTTACTCTAATTTGCGTCTTTCTGTTGAGGGGTTTTGTGAGAAAGAATTTTTTCTCTGATAAAATTAAGCAAAGTAATTTTTGGAAGTTGTTTTTGTAAAGATTTGTAACATTCACTATTGCATATTAATTGCAATATCTTAAACAGTTCTTAGCTATACCACCCAACTATCTAAATCTAATGGGGTGTATCCTGTGAAAATTGAGAGGTATCTTAGTCCAGACAGACACCACAATATATTTGGTTTTGATATCTCTTCACTGTCTTATAGCTGAATATTATCTATTGAATTTCATCATATTAAGATTTCTGCTGTCCCCTAGTGGCTAGTTTGTTTTCGAGTTCAGTAAGTTCATTACCATTTCTGTCATCCTATCAGAAATCATAAACTGGCTTGTGGTTTGATTTACACCACAGACTGCACACAAACTTTAAAATCTCAGTTAAAATTCTTTTCCTCCATAAAAGCTGACTGGCTAGTAGAAGTCCTGTGAGCAATGTAGCTCTGTAGTTTTAAGTTTTCAGAAATGTGTCAGAGATTGTGTGATGCCTCTTCACATGAACTTGCAGTGAAAGATCAGAGCAATGAAACATGGAAACAGCTAGAGAAGCAGATTCAGTTTTTATTGAAGAATTTACATAGTGATGTTTTGATACTGTGCTGAATTTTCTTAACTTGTTAAGAGAGTAAGATGCAACAGACAATGTTCTAAGAGGGCAGGGGCAGCACAGACTGATTCCCTCTCCCCTGCATCCTGATGGCAAGCAAAGCTTGTGCACTCAGGCCAAGTCACCTTCTAGTGTAAAGCCGTTTTTGCACCAGCAAAGCTGAGCAGATGACAGCACTGCCTGATGTGCAGCATGAAGACTGCAATAACCTCAGGAGATGAGATTGAAAGGAATTTTCTGAATGATCTGTGTGTGACATTACTGGTCCCACTGAGACCAAGGCTCTGCCTGGTTTTTGCAAGCTAGAGAAAGGGAAAATGTCTAAAGTTTCTAAAGCAACTGCAGAACAGAAATTGTTGTTAATGTGATTCATAACCTAAAACTCATTTCAAACTGCTCAAGTAGAATGACTAAGTCTTTGTATAAGACTCTACAGAATGAATAAATTCAAGAAGAGCATAGGGTAGTCCTCCTATCTCTATCAATTAATGATAAAAAATACTCCCCTGCTTACAGACTTTTTTGATACCTCAAGCATATATCAGGGGCTCTGTCTCCCAGACAGCATCCATAATTCTCTGCCTCCAGTCAATGGAACAGTTTGCATGACTGTTGAAGTTTCAGCTGACGGGAGGAATAGTCTGCTGTGGAAACATTTTGTATTAAGCCCGTGGATCTTGGAATCAGCATTACGAATCTCTTGTGAGTTCTGTTCTGAGAAGTTTCAAGTACCGTCAGTGTTGCCAAACCTCAATATTTCAGTGCAAGCCTGACAATATTTATTACACACAGAATTACACACAGAATTAATAAGGTTGGAAAAGACCATGGAGATCATCAAGTCCAACCTTTACCTAGGTTAACAACCTACCCAATATCAGACTAACATCTATACCATCTAAGCCATTTAATCCATCTAAACCATACCACTGAGTTCATCATCTAACCTACCCTATTGCTTTTCACCATGCCTTTGCCTCTTTGCATCACATTGCATTCAAATACCGACCATCACAGGAGAGTGCTAGCGTTCATGCCTATGGAGCAAGAGGATTAGGATAGGGATGGCTCTACCTTGAAGAAGACTGGTCTGTGCTGAAGAAGACTGGCAAGACTTTGAGTAACTTGGGAGTGCACACCCTTCCAGGTCATGACAAGACCTGTTAGTCCAGACTCAGTACTGGACTCATACTGTCCTACTCATTAGTGTAGTGGCTCTACACCAAATTCATTAGCCTGTGTCCCAAATTTGGAACAAGTGGAGAAGGGTGTGCTTGTTTTTCTCCTTAATTGCTTCTGATTAGAGTAAGATGTGCTTTGGGGAATGTAAGTATATTGGTAGAAAGGCAGAAGGGCCTTTGGTATGCCGAGAGATGTGAAGAATCTGGCTGGCAGCACAGTGGCAGGAGTGAACAGAACAAGGATAGAAAATGAAAACAGGTTTGCAGTTTTCATTTGTTTTCTTGGGACATGAGGAGCATGGTATATGAGAAGGGGGTGAGACACAGATCTATTTAGCTTGAAGAAGAGCAGGCAAAGAGCAGGCAAGGGTTTTCCTCTCTTCAGCTACCCAATGGGATACTATGGAGGAGAGAGAGAAAGATTTTTCTTGGAGGTACACAGTGATAGGCAAGAAGCAATGGACACAAGTTATGTACAGGAAATTCTTACTAGGAATAATGAAAAAATTTTCACCATGAGGGTGGCCAAGTGCAGTAAGAGATTTCCAAAAGAGGTTGTAGTCTCTATCCTTAGATACATTAAGAACTTAAAAATGTCTTGCAGAGTATGATCTGCTTGGACTTGCTTTGAGCAGGGGTTGGACTATATGACTTTTACTAGTCCCTTCCATTTACATTATATTTACTATTATTTAGCTTGTCAGAATTTCTGGGTTTGATTTTGAGTCTCTATATGCAAGCCCTGACTTGAAGAGCTAATAAACAAAATGCTGCCAGGACACAATACAGATTAACAAATAAAAATACAGATTTTTTTTGAAACTGGTTGGCTGGCTTTAGTTTAATTCAGGTGCCCAAATATTCAGCTTACATATGGATTAGAGTAGTGGATTTCTTAAAAGGAGCTTTTTCGTATCCATTTTCTTGTATGCAGATCTGCAGCTCATCAAATTATTTCCAGTCTCAGTGAGAAAGTATAAGCTGGAATTTTCAAAGAAACTTAATTATATTGAAGCTCAATGGAAGTTGCACCTGAAAATCTATGAATCTTCTGTGAAAATAGGGCCAGTTTTGCAAAGATATTCTAGCCTAAAAGATAGTAGCTGGCATAAAGAGGAGGTGTCTCAAGATACCCTAAGTGGATATCCTTATTTTATTAGAAGTCTTATTTACCTATTAGATCAATAAATAAATTGGTGTAAATTAGAAGAAAATTCCTGATCAGGAGGAAAGAGATGGGGACCGTAATTTGGTCAGGCACTGTTCTTCTACTATCTCCACAGTCCAGTAGCAGAGCAATCTGAGAAGTTTGTGCAGGTGAAGTTTTTCCCTTTAGTGTTGTGCATTGCAATATGAGAGCTGTAATGCTTGTATGTGAATGCTACATGTAATATTTGCCAGAGTGTGTTGCAATTTTTTTTTCATACAATTTCCATTTTGACAGAGGTTCTTTGATAGGCACACTAGTTAATTTTTTTATACTTCTTAGTACCATAAATGTACTTCATGGATGTTTTTCATCTGCTAGCCATGTCAGTAATACACAACAAACTCATTTGTACTCTGGTTTCCCCACACCAGCACAGAAAAAACCCAAAGTCTTTGCTCATTTACCCACAGCTCTGTTATTGATACAGAGCCAAATGCAGTCCTTATTTTTAAGTCAATGGGGAAAGTATGTGGATGAACTAAAGCATATTGAACAAATTACACAAAACAAACTCTTTGTTTGCACATCTACAAATGGTGTAAGGAGAAATGGAACAGAATAACATATGCTTGTGTATTCTTTTTTTCAGTAAGTCTTCAACTGACCAGGGAAACTATTCTTTTACAACACTAAAACCCAATGCAGCTAATATATTCATAATGGATTTTTATGACCCACTCTTGTATCCCCAGTGACTCATTTTCAGAGCTTAATGCAATATTCCAAAAGCCGAAAAATGTAATTCAGAGCAGCTTCCTGGTCTAAGGTATTATTGAGTCACTAATTCACTGTTTATAGATTCTTTTTATAGATAAGGCAGGTTTTTTTGCAGACAAGACTTTCCTGGTAAGTAAAATAGAAACCAGCTTAATAACCCAATTCTTTAACTGAAATCAAGGAAGTATTTGACAACTGCAACAGGCCTCAAATATATTTTAAAATGAAGTATATGCTTAATTTTTCTCCCAGAGCAGTGAGGCCTTTCTAAACTAGTGCCAAAACCAGTTGAGAAGGGTTTGTGTGTCAAAAACCAAAAAATACAAATTACAACACATCTTAATTAAAACCTGCTTAAATCTTCTCTGTGCTTTTGTTATTAGGGGAACAGAATTCAAGTATGTCTCTTACACATTCAAAAGAAGCAGCAGCAAAAATATATAATTAATATGACCAAAAAAAGTGACCATGAAAACCCCAGATTATGTTTGTTTCTTTATTCCAAAAATGCTCAGCTGTGATGGACCAAATGCCCACAAACTACATGTGCATATTTCAGAAGTTTGTTCTAATGCTTGAGCCTGGCGAAATCTCCTTCACCAAAAATGATGATTTAATCTGTTTTAAATATAGTCATGAATTAAAACTCTCATACTTTTTGTAAAAAAAAAAAACCAAAACCCAAACCAAAAAACACCCCCTCCCCCTCCAAAAAAGAAGCTGTTTGTAATTGATATTTGTGGACTTAAAATTCACAATTTTCTTTAAAAAAACCAATGATGGTGACTTTTCAGCTTTAAATGAGACTACATGCAGTTCATCCTTCAGAACTTGAATGCTGCTGCCAAATGAACCTTCTGGGGCTCTGTTCCCCATCTAACCCAGAATATGAAGCCACTTCTACCACCTTGTTTCTTTGGACAGTTCAGTGACTTTGGTAGGACTAGTACATTACTCAAGCACATCTTGCAACTCCAAGGAAAACATTACTTTCCTTTTTATGCTGAAAGACCAAGTCTCAGAAAATCCGAAGGTTTAGGCACTTCCATTCAAAGTCTACCTGCCCCTTTGTCTGTCTGAGACTGCTAAAATCTGGGATTTTAACGTGAAATGCCTTTGATGCCTGAAGGATTTCTCCAAAGCACATTTAGCAGCTCTTTGTTCCTACTGCTGAACGGATGGTCTTGCAGCTGAAGCCTAAGCCTGTCAGGATTCACCCAGTTTCCTCACCCAGCCTTTTTAAGGACCATTTTTCACATGTGCCCAGAGACCTTGCTGTGTTGGCCTCCATATCAAACACAGGTTCTTCCTTCCGGAGCAAGGGTGAGGCAAAATCTTTGTCTTCTCCTTGGCTTCTGGTGAGAGGTTTTGTCTCTCTTCCCATGTGTGCCTGGCAGTTTTGGTCTAACCACCAAGACACAGATCCATTGATTTGAAGGACAAGACAGGGAAGGTGACCTAGATCTCCACATGAAGCCACGCTGCTAGCAAAAAATAAAAAAGATGTAGAGTGCTGTAGGTTGAGAACTGGAGTAGGCCTACAGCCAAGCCCTGTGGGATCTTCTCTGGGAATGGGCATCCGTGTCCCAAAGCCCACCTGTGCAGTTTTAATAACTGAGTCTCTAATTTCCAGTTGATTTCCCTATCCTTTAGCTTTACCCTCTGTCACAACTATTGTTTGACTTGCTTATAAAAACAGCCTTTCTCCTGACAGATAGACCGTAGTAGGTGTCTGGGACACTGCCTTGGGTTAGCTGAGGCTGAGAAAACTCCCCGTTTTGACTCAGGTTTAAATAAAGAGATTTCTTTTTTTTCCTTCCCCAGCCTCGGTGCTTTTCTGCCATCTTGGAGTCACCACGTGCCTGCCTGTGCTGCTGCTCTTTCCACCCCCCCGCCACGGCCATCAGCGCCTCCTGCCACCTACTTCAGATTTACTGGACTTTTTTCGGACATTGAAACGAGGAATGAGTTTTTTTGTTGTTTGTTCACTTGTGGAACTGGTGGAGGTGGGGGTGTCGGTGAATGGTTTTTGGGGTTTTTGGGAGGTGGTTATTTGGCTTTCTTCAGGTGGTTTTTGGTATTTTAATATTTTTAAGTTAATTTTTTCTTACCTCATAATAAATTCTTATTTTCTTTACTAGCTCTGTATCCACGAATCAATAATTTGTCCATCAAACCAGGACAGACACTTTTTGGAGACATGTGTTTTAGTATTCTCAGGCAAAACAGAATAGGAGCTGAGTCTTCTCCGAGTCATCTGAGCAGTAACCCTTTGGCATGGAAAAGGAGAGCATCCTGGTCCCATGAGATGTGTTGAATGCACAGAAGAGACCTATAGCACAATGTAAGTGTTGAAGGCTTAATGTGGACAAGATTTGGAGAGGCACTCTTTTGCAAGGCATCCCCACTTAAGGATATTTTCACCAACTCCCTTCCCAGAATGCTGCCTGTTACATTTTCCAGTTGAAAGCCATTAATTCCAATGGGCATTTGTTTGGGAACTCCTGAGGAGCGAGTTCACACAAGGTTTGATTCTGGAGAAGAAAAGTAATACCCCCCCCTCCCCTCCAACCAACCGACCAACCAACTAAAAAAACTCCAAACAATGTGAAAACTCATTCCCTCAAGACACCCTTTCTGCTGGAGACCGATTCCATCCACGTGAGTGTGAGAAGCCTCCACTCCACAGCAAGAACCTCTGCAGGCTGATGGCATAGGACATCTCTCCAGGGGAGTTCAGCAGCATGTACCCTTCTACATGAAGTCTTGCAATCAAATTGATGGTTATTTTAATTATAAATGATGTAAATCTGTAACTTAGCAGAGAAAGGCAGGTGGTGCTCTGACTGTTCCCTGAAAGGCAGCAAAAGCTTGAGAATAGCACCATCTTCTGGAAATGCCTCATATGGCCTGACTCTTTTCCTAAAACTACTGGCATTTAAACCAATAATAAGATTAACTTATGCCCTACTGCTACCAAATTATTGCTTTGGCAATAACTGAACACCACCCATGCACACTTTTTTTCTGGTGTATCCTATGTTAATTGTGAACCAAGTGTGACACATGCATAGGTAAGTTTTGTCAGTGTAAAAGTTGTGGGCATGCCATGTTTGCCACAGAGACATGTCACTGTGCCTTCAGAAAGCCAGCTGAAACCCTTCGGGATAGTAACCCAAGCTAAACTAATTTTACATTTTCTCTGAAGCCTTCATCTGAAACACAATTTTTGTCAAAGTAATAAAGAAAATAAACGAAAAATTAATGTGTATTTATTTTGCAAGGCAAGACGTGGTCTCAGGATGCTGCAGGGACGATTTCTAGGAGAAGCTGCCAGAAGCATACCCCATGTCTAAAAAAGCCTGTGCCAAACAGCTCCAAGATAGACCGGCCACTGGTCACAGCAGGGCTCATCAGCAATGGTGGCAACATTTCTGGGCTAACATATTTAAGTGGAGGGAAAACTTTACTGGGCAGCAGAAACAGCAGCCAGAGAGATTAATGAGAATATGTGAGAGAAACATGTCTGCAGACACCAAGGTCAGAAGGAGGTGGGAGAGGAGATGCTGCTAGTGTCAGATCACCTGGTAGCCATGGTGAAGACATGGTGAGGCAGAGCTGTCCCTCTGCAGCCCATGGAGGTCCACAGGGTAGCGTATCTCTACCTGCAGCCCATCGAAGACACAGGAGCAGGTGAATTCCTCAGAGGAAGGCTGTGAACCCATAGAGAGTGTGAGGTGGAAGAGATTCCTAGTACTTTTTGCACCTGTGATAGAGAGGAAAGGAATGAATCAATAAGTATAAAACCAATGAACTTTGGACATAGAATTGATACTAATAGAATTGATATTAATAGAATTGATGTTAGCAGAATTGATAGAGAATTGATAGAATGGGAGAATTGGTAAAATAGTAGTTTGTGAATTTTAAAGCTAACTGGAAACCATTATTTTAGCCACTGTACAAAAATGATTAGGTAAGACCTTCCACAGTAACAAGCAAGGTCAAAAAGAGACTTGGGAGTACCTCAGCAGCTGGACAACGGTGATAAGACGGCACCTGAGAAGTCAAAAACCAATTAAGGACTGGTTAGAACCAGCCTTGAGGATGGGAAGACTGCCAAAGGCCCAGGATTACTGAAAGTTCAGTGAAGAAGACTTCTTGCTTGTTCTTCCGAAGACCCCTGAGACCACCGCCCACAATTACAAAAGGACAATATGCAAGCCTAGTGCGACCCCTACTGACCACGGACTGTAAATAACAGGGCTTAATCCTTGCCAAAAAACTCATTATAATACGAGGCGGGGGCAGGCGGGGCGAGGTCATGAATATGTAAGATTTGTGTGCTGATAAAACAGATACGGGTGCCGGGGAAGGAGGCACGCTTTCGGAAAAACCCATGTGCGCCTCTGGCCAGATTAAACATACCTACTTCATAACTTTTGAATTGTGGAGTCCTTTTCCGCAAGTCACCTGGAGAGAGAAGCCCACAGTGGAGCAGGTTTTTCTGGCAGGATTTGTGTCCTGATGGAGGAATCCGTGCTGGAACAGCCTGCTCCTGAAGTACTACATTCTGTGGAAGGCATTCATGCTGGAGCAGGTCTTGAAGAACGGGACTCAGGTTGAAGAGGTTCCTGTGCGCCTTTTGTGCTCCACATAGGAGCAGGGGAAGAGGGTGAGGAGAAATGAGTAGCAGAGATAATGTGTGATTGTTTTGCTTTAAAGACAGTTATGCAATTTGAAATCGTGAACATGAGACTATGAAAAAGATAGAGGAGGGATAACTTTTTTTATTAAAAATTTAAAAATATATATAATAGAACACAGAACAATGGTAGTGGAAAACACGAAGAAAAAAACCGAAACAAAATCCCCCCAAAAACCCCTTCCTTGTTTTTTAGCTCTTAGTCAGTCTCGTGGCCGTGAGAAGACGGCAGCTGTGATGAAGATGGTGACCACGATCTTTGTCAAGATGCAGCCCAGGCAGAGCTGTGGATGGGTGCATTCTCACCAATGCTCCAGCTGAATGAAACCGAAGAAAAACCTCTGCGGTGAAGTCTCCCTCCCAGGGGTTCAAGCTGGGCTCACGTGAGCCGCGACAGATCTGTAGCAGGGGTGCCGTTACACTCCCTGCTGCGGTTCGTGCTGGGAACTCAATCTCAGCACATCCCCAGTGCGTGGCGCTGGGTCCCAGTGACACTGCACCATGACTTAGCACACCCTGGTTCCAGTTCCACACACTCCATCAGCCCCTGTTCCCCACAATTGTCGCCAGCATCTGGCATGGCCACCAGGCACCCATGCACTACCAGAAGCTGCCATCGCCAGCCCAGGTGTGGGGCCGGAGCTGACAGCCCCCCACTCCGAGCCACCAGTGCCGGCCACATGGCAGGCCCCACGGGCACGCATGGCTGTGGCAGGGGGAGTAAAGGCACTCCTGAAATGGCCCCTGCACGACCCTGGCTTGGCACGGCCCAGCCCGTGGCACTCCCACGTGCACACCGTGCTCCCTCACCCCCATCGCAGCCACCACAGACAGAGGGGAAGTGCCCGGAGAGAGAACCACCACACCCCCAGCAGAACGGGACACCCCTCCCCCTGGCCCGGCACGCTCCTCTCCAAGCTCAGTGGCCACCACTGGGCTGGGGCTGCCATCTCTGCTGTTGGGATAGGATGGAAAAACCACAGGCAAGCTTGAAATGGTAACAGTAATGGACTGACTGCAGCTCTCATTCCGTGTCTCCTTGCACTGCTTGGGGGAAGCAGGTGGAGAAATTGAGTGTGAAGTTGAGCTGGGGAAGAAGGAGGTGTGGGTGAAGGTGTTTTAAGTTTTGTTCTTATTTCTCGTTATCCTATTCTGGTTTGATTGCTAATAAGTTAATTTTTCCCAAGCCATGCTTGTTTTGCCCATGATGGTAGTGGCTGAGTGTTCTCTGCCTGTCCTCATCTCGACCCAGGAACATTTTGTTGCATTTTCTTGCCCTGTCCATTTGAGGACAGGGAGTGGTAGAGTGGTTTCAGTGGGCACCTGGTAGCCAGCCACTGTCAACCTACCATAATAACTCCATAGAGATCTCCCATGAGATCTCCCGAAGACCTCTATTTCACTATAGCACAATACTTATCATTCCCTTACTGCTTCTCTGTGTGTGCAGCTAACGTCCCGGCATAGCACAGTCCCGTTGACAATACACTACACTGCTGAACCATCTAACATCCAGGGGTACATTTCCTCCCTTTACAGCTTTTCATAACAAGCTACAAGAGGTTCAATCTAACATTAAATTTAAGAGTAATAATCACATCAAATGGCAAAATTACCTAATACGGAGCAAGAGATTATGGCTTTATGTATTTTGTAGTCTTAGCTGAAGGTAAGATGGAAACTGTTTCCCATTAGAAACAGATATGGGATGTTAACAAAGTATTTTTTATGACATAAATACAATCATAGTATGTGTTTTCTCTGTACTCAGACTGCTTCATGAACATGTCTATCCTGTACCACAATAAGAGTTTTTCCTTTGAGAACAACAGTAGTACCTCACTTGAACAGACATGCGAGTAGATAACAACAATATAGTCACATGATTTAGATTGAACCTTTGGCAAACTTTGCTACACCAGGGATTTTCACATATAAATTATCAAACAAACACATCCAAGCCTCCTGAAAATTAGGTGGCATCCAGTTAATTGTTATTAACCAGCAAAGATAATTTGAATAATGCAATTATAAATGTTACATTTGGCATTATGGAGATTTTTTCTATTATGATTTATAGGAAGCAGTTTGGTTTATGATTTATGAGGAAGCAGTTTGGTTTAACACTTCAGTTACTGTCATCCTTTTTTTTTTTCCCAGTTCCAGCCTAAACTGTCTGTCTTTGTTGAATCTTGTTAAAACTAAAGTCAAGGTCCATAAATATATTTATTACAAACAGGAGAGAAAATGCAGTGGCTGCTGGCTGCAGTTAAATAGCAGAAAGTGATCCATGTGGCCTCTGTGCCCTAGCACCAAATCACAAAATGATCCGTCTAAAAATGTCTCTTCTGCATGTATTTCCTTGATGCATTCCTGCTTAAGCATCCTGATGGCAATGTGTCCGTGTCAGTCTTAGAGAAACCTATAATGGGGGCACTAGTTCCATGAATATCCGTCAAGATGTTCACGGAGAAAACAAATGCTATTATGTGTTGCCTTTTATTGGTCACCTTTTCCATTATTTTTCATTTTCAACCACTGAGACTATCTCTTCTCAATTAGAGGTCTTTCACTGTGAATGATGGTGCATGGAGAGAAATACAGTATAATTTCCTAGAAGACAAGCAAGCAGAAGAGTGTGATTAGTGATTCTGGCTGTTAAGGTCTCTGGCTTTTATTTTCTATTCTATTCTATTCTATTCTATTCTATTCTATTCTATTCTATTCTATTCTATTCTATTCTATTCTATTCTATTCTATTCTATTCTATTCTATTCTATTCTATTCTATTCTATTCTATTCTATTCATAGCTTGCTTGCTCTGAAAAGGGAGAAGCAGGGAGAAAAGCAGAATAAAGATTGCAGCTACCTCCTTCTTATATGCACTAAGTGAAAATAGTTTGACTAAAGGAACTGGGCACTTACATAGAAAAGACCCCTCCCTGAACTGCCTCCTGTCTCCAGGCAATGGAGTGAGGTGAATGGTGATTGCTCTTCAAACCAGCACAAAAAATTATCCCCTAGGCATCAAATGAAAAATAGCCAGATTGCTGTCTCTGGAGTCGTCCCAGCAGAAGGTACTGTGTAACACATGCCCAGATACACTGGTAAAGCTGGTGGCGTGAATGGAGGGTGGTGCTTCCTGCATGTGGGCTGATCTGCAGATTATGAAGCCACAAGGCTGACAAGAGAGAAAGAGGAGTTGAACAGGCCTGTAACTCACAGCACTTGGGGATGGGAAGAAGAAATGAACAGAGAAATAAGGAAAAAGTAATTTTCTCCTTTCTGCATCACTTTTAATTTCTCTTTCCCCTGCTCCCCCCTCCCCCCCCCCATTACCTATGTGGAGTGCAAAATGACCTATGTAATCCTGAAGTGCTTTCACAATCCATGGTGATTTTGTTTTTGATGCTGATGGCCATATTGGACCACTGTTGTCTTTTCACGACACTAACCATTTAATTTGTTAAGCAACTCAGATTTACGTTTCAGGATCCTTTCTCTCTGCCAGCCACTCTGCTTTAGCTATGGTCATTGCAGGAATCATCTGGGGGAGACAGATCTCTAGTTCTAGCTGGAGGGCGCAGTGTAAGCTCTAGCCTAAAGGTGAATAAACTTGGATAGATTTGTTCTTGTTTGGAAGAGAGGGACCAGCGAGCTGTGCCTCAGGAAATTCCTCTGCTTTCATATAATGTCATCACACTGCAGGCATTGCTGTATCCTGGAGTTCTGGGAATTTCCTGGGAGCTCAGCTGAAGTCAGGCAAGAACCATGAAGTACTGGAATCAATAAAAATTATGCGTAGATATTATTGCAGATTTATTCATAAATATTTTTATGTCTTGGTTTAGATCTCAATTTGTAGTGTTAAACACAACTTTATTAATATGTTCAACAATGAATAAATGTGAATCATAAATGAAGTGAAAATACATATGATATGACCTACTTTAAGAGATCATATTTGGACATGGAATTAAGTGGGAGCATTTATTATTTGTATTAATACCTAAGTTTCACTTTTTGAATTTAAGGATTAGTTTTGGCCCACATTGAACCTTCCAAGTTAAATTTAAGCTTATCACAGAACTTATCAATTACTAGGCTGTAGAGATCTATTTTGTAGGATTAGTATCTTCTTGAGCCTCTTCAGACAGCCACTGTAACTTTCAGATGAGCCCTGGATGCAGCATGAAATGGTAAACTAAATTTTTTAAATTTTTGACTACTGTGTATTATGCCTGAATTCATAGTAAATTCTGTGCAGTACCTCAAAACTTGAAATGCCCTCAGAAAAGTCTGAAGTCTACAAGCAGAAGCAAAGCTAAACTTTTTTTTACAACCTTCAGAAAAGCTTTTTAGTTGTTTCCAGATCTTCCCTGGAAAGAAAAATAAAAAAGTTGGGGGGTTTGTTGTTTTTTGGGTTTTTTTTACTAGTCTCCTCTAACACCAAGCCAGATGGTTGATTCTGCCTATTTAAATTCTGCCCAAAAATTCCAGCTGGATAGGACATTAGACAGTTCTTGTCCTGAACTGCTGCTTGTGTTCACAGTGGCCTGATCCTCCAGCTTCAGCAGCACTAGGAGAATTTGGGGCATCCCACTATGTATTGGTCTCCATTAAGCAGGAATGCAATTTCAGAGCAGTTTGCTCCTCATTTATTGTAGTACACAAGGGTTGTTGTAAGAAAAGAAATTTTCTCCGGGACTAATGAGCAGAGTCTTAATTGCAGTGGAACTAGGACAACAACACTTCAATTGCAGCATAAATGATTGAGGTAAAATAAGGATATTCTCCTCAGGTCATCCTGGGCTTTTTGAAATGATCAGGTATGCGAATACCAGTATCTTATAGTTGTAGCATGGAATTGTTTGCCCAGTTCAACCTGTGGCAATTATTTTTGACTTCCAATATGGCCTAAAAAGTACATACTAATGCAAACTTTCCAGTAATTTTTTTGCCCTTTCTGGAATTGCCGAAGACTCTCAGAGATACAGGAGATGAGGAAGTATTTTTTTCCATTAAAAATTCCTTATTTGCGATTCTTGTTTTTTCAAATTGGAATGAGAAGCCAAAGTCTCTCCTAGTCAAAACAGTTTGTGGCTGGAGTAAGATGTTGTTAATACAAACCAAGAAAAACTCCTTGGTTGTAATGCTGTTATATTCATGTGATGCCAAAAACTTGTAATGGCGAAGACACACCAAGTAGTCCAACAAAAGGGAAGCCATTGCAACTCTGTAACCTAGGTCCAGTGAGGAGCAAGGCCAATATGTAGTCCAAACAGACCCATGCTCAGATACACCTATACAATACACACATAGATAATAATACACCTATACAATACAAACGCATATGCACGCAGCTTGCCACATTGATGAACTCAAACAAAAAAAACGCACCGCTCACACAAACACAAGCTGTGCCAATGGCTTTGTACTCTTCTATTCTCTGGCTCATCAGGATGAAGGTCAGTTGCTGGGAAACATATCTAAATGTTTGAACAAAACATGGATTGCTCCAACAACTGACTGAGACCCTTGCTAACTGGTCCTGGACCCTTAGTTTACACAGTTGCTTACACCTCTGCACAAAAGGCCCCAGTGGCTGCAGGCTTCCTCATAGACATAGGCACACTATGGTTCCCCATGTGTCATCTGGATCCTCTTGTCTCCAGTTGTCTTACAGAGACACGAGCATATATAGTCTAAAGGTTGACCCCAGCTCCTACTTTTTGGCCTGGAGCTCTGAGTTCTCCAGTAGCCTGCTCCTTCTCTGTGCTCAGAGATGCATGTATTTCCCAGCTCCCGTGGCATTCCTGCTTGAGCGTAGTCCAGCATGATCTTTGCTAACATTCACATACTTGCTTGCACACCTGCACTCATTCTTGTTTTTGGTCCGTGGATGGCTGGGCCACGTGACCCTGTGATGTGGTCCCTGCTTCAGTTGCTGGCACTCAGATACCCATGTCTACATGTGCATGCAGAACAGACAGTCCCACACCCAGGGAATTGCTTAGAAATGGATTCTAGTGAGAAAACAGAACACCACCCGAATGTGGTAACAAGGCATATGACAAAGCCAGGGAAACATGCTAAGCAGCAATGAACGTGTTTAAAGGCCATTGTGGCTTGAGAGGAAGCTGTCAGGACTGGCTGAGGTCACTTGGTCTGTTCAGCCTGGAGAAGAGGAGACTGAGGGGAGACTTTACTGCAGTTACAACTTCCTTATGAGGGGAAGAGGAGGCACAGGCACTGATCTTTTCTTTGTGGTGACCAGTGACAGGTCCTGAGGGAATGGCCTGAAGTGTCAGGGGAGGTTTAGGTTGGATATTAGAAAAAGGTTCATCATGCAGAGGGTGGCTGGGCACTGGAACAGGCTCTCCAGGGGAGTGGTCACAGCATCAAGCCTGGCAGAATTCAAGGAGTGTTTGCATGATACTCTCAGGCACATGGTGTGACTTTTGGGTATGATCCTGTGTAGAGCTAGGAATGAGCTAGCACTTCATGCTAGCACTTCATGATCCTCGTGGGTCTCTTCCACCTCAGAGTGCTCTGTGATTCTCTTATGCTTCTGTTTCCCATGGTTATTCCTCCACAAACTATATTAATCCCTTGCTTTGTCCCCTAAATATTTCTCATTAAATCTTAAATAATCCCCAAATGATCTTCCTGGTATCTGTCATGGTTTAAGATTCATCCCCAGCAGGCAGCTGAGCCTGACATAACCACTCACTTACTTGCCACCCTCCTCCTCCCCCCACTCTGCTTGTGGAATGTGGGAGAAGCAAAATGATACAACTGATAAAGCTCATGTGTGTAGGTAGACAGTTCAGTAGGCAAAACAAAAGCTGCATATACCAACAAAGCAAAACAAGGAATTCACTGCTTCCCATGGGGAGTCATTTCCAGGAAAGCAGGACTCCATCACACGTAACGGTGAATTGGGAAGACAAATGCCATCATTCTAAATGCCTCCCCTCCATTCTCCTTCTCCCATATAGTACATGCTCAGTTGGGCTCAACTGTCCTGGCTGTGTCCCCTCCCAGCTTCATGTGCACCCCCAGACTCCTAAAAATAACTAAAATATCCCAGTATTATCAATACTGTTTTCAGCACAAATCCAAAACAGAACCACATACCATCTACTATGAGAACAGTCAACATCAACTCTTTCTTGCTTTGGAATTTTCTTGCTCTTTGGAATTTATATGGGTAATATATGTCACGGAAATATTTTGTGTATTTTGTTTTTGATAATATGAATTAATACCAAATTGAGGAATGTGCAAAAAACCCATTTTCCATCAAAAATAAAATTTTGCTGGAGTCATTATTTTTCTGTCTGGATAATGTAGCTGTCACTTGTACAAAGAGTTTAACTTAAAAAATTATAACAGAGGTAGTTCCTGGTCCTTCAGGAACATACACAAGTACTTAATTTCTTGATAATATTCACTCTGAAGAAGCAGAATGCAGTAAATCTGTATTTGCTTCTAGCAATCAAGAAAGCAGTTGATTTTGTTTGGTTCATTATGAATGTTGACCACAAAACAAATACCACTAAAGATTAAACTTGTTTTATGGAAAAAACTCCCCTCATGAATTCCTTTGTCTGTCGACAAATTGAGGCTTAGGGCCTCCTGATCACGGTTTCTTCAAACCAGAACAGTTTCTGAGAGAAGTGTGAATCAGCATCACTTATTACAGATTAATTTTATTTTGTTCTGCATTTACTTACATGTTTACATTTGCATATCCTCTTAAATGTTTGATTTTTGCAGATTAAAAATCTTGGACTGGTGTTTGGAGATAGAGAAGAATGTTGTAATTTGAAGAGAATGGAACATGAAGACTGGATCACTGAGCCCACAGCTCCTATCTACCTGTGAAGGCTGCTTCTCAGGAAACTCCACAAGGCACCTCAGACTGAGGTGTCCCTCTATTGTGCTTCAGACCCTTCCAGACCCACTGAATTGTCTTACAAAAGTGTTGCAAGTAATGTGGCTTGCTTGCCTCAATAACATGGTGCCAGAAACAGTTACTCTGCACTGTGGGAGAAAGCTCTTAAAGACCCATGAGTGATTTTTCCAAGATGAAGATGTAGCAACAGAATGATCAGCGGACCTCAGAAGACACAAACTTAAGATATGCCAGAAAGAATCTCTTTGAGAGTGATGATAAGAGAAATAGGCACTGCATTTGTGAAGGAGAAATCAAATGCATACTAGTAACATATTTACAAATAGGGCAGGTAGGAGTTTTTAGAAAAATATCTGAGTATTATAGCACATTGCAAGTTGAATATGAGTCAGCAATGTTACATTATTGACAGTGAAAAAATTATTTTCACAGAACTACCAGGTAATTCAGGTTGGACTTTAGGAGGTCTCTGTTCCAACTTTGCTGAAAACAAGGTCACCTAGGAGGTAAGACCAGGTTGCTCTGGGCCTTATCAAGTCTCACCAGGAAAACTTCCATGCATGAAAACTGCATGGCCTCTGGTCAAATTGTTACAAGCTTTACTGTCTTCATCATTAAAGAAGTCTTCCTTCATATCCTGTCATATCTTGTAGTTTCAATTTTCCAGGATGCATTAACAGAAGTAATGATGATTATGGTAGCTATTTTGGACTACTTGAGCTGGTAAAGTCTCAGTTTTACAGTTTGCAAGTTTTATATTTTTTCCAGTTCAGAGTACTGTGCTTGAAAATATTCTGTGAAATTGCAGTATTGAGAAAACAATTAAGAGTGAAAAGAGGATCAGAAACATAATCCTTGATCATGAAAAGATGAGTTGAGTAGCAAAGGAAAAAACGTAACAATATACAGTGGTGTACAGAAGAATGTTTATTTAGCCTGTAAGGATGTGATTAATCACGTTCATGGACACAATGAGAAGAGACAAAAAATAATTGGCTTACACAGATATGAAGTTTGGTTAGAAGTCTGGGATTTTTTTGAGCTTCAATGTTGATTTTGTGGATTCTTCTTCACTAGAGTTTAGAAGAGCATATTTAGACAACTATATGCCAGAGTTGTGCCTAGGGTCAATGCTCTTTCAGTACAAAGGCATGAACTTAGATTCCTTCTAGTCTCATGTTTCTGAGAGAAAGCTTGCTGCTATTAGATGAAGTGGAACAAAAAAAAAAAAGAGGGTAAAAATTAATACTAGATTGTTATATAGTCTTTCTGACACTCTTCCACTCCCACAAAGGTCTTAAATGCTTATCTCTGTCACTTTACCACTCCACTTCCATTATTGGCAGTGCAGCGAGTTTCTTCATGACCACTGGTGATTTTCTGGCCTTCACTGGGGCTTCTCCTTCTGCAAAACAGTTTTTCTTACTTGTCATCATTTAAATGCTTCCTCTTCAGTGTGCTGCCTGGGGAAATTCCCTAGTTTTCCAGACACAGCTTTAGAAGTTCTTCATACCGTATGCCCTAACCTTTGTCTTCTTCCTCACACAGAATGCTAGTTATCAGTTGACTGCAAGAACTAAGACTTGAAATCTGTATGCATTCACTTCAGAAATGCACAGCAGAAGCTGCTCTTTTTACATGGATATTTCCTCTGGAGTGTGAGAGTGTAGTCACAGCCAATGCCACCATTGTCCTGTGCATCAGAATGTGCAGACACACCCTCTGCAGCAACGAGGAAATTGAAATATAGAAAAATGTGATATGCAGGAAGAGCTGAAAACAAATTTTGAAAGCAATTTGTGCTGTGAATATGGGGAGTAAAAGAAACCCAGAAAAACTTTGTTTTGTTTTTTTTCTGAAAAAGCGATTGTCCAGTAGGTGAAGTTACTGAAATGCTAAGAAGTAATGAAACCTGTGTTTTATACTAATAAATAGACAAAAATATCTGAGGATGAAACAAAGAGTTCTCTGTTTTCCAGCTCTTTGATACTAAAAATGTATTCAGTTAGAGCACTTATTTTCATTCTGTCCCACTTTGCAGACTTCTGCATTGCAATGTCCACTTCTGGATGGTAATATTGACAGCAAACTTGCCTTTTCTTCAAAAATCTTTTAAAAGTTGTTACAAACTTTCTATGTAAAAATCACTGTATTATATGAGTGGAAAGATAAGGTTGTGACACATTTTTACCTGCAGAAGCATAACACAGGCCACATTCCTGTCACACACACAACAACCTGTGATTCTTTTGGTTGTATTGAAGCTTACGGGATGAATCCCCAGCTCCAGGGTTACCATTTGTCTGCAGTATTTTAGGACAAAGGCCATTCTTCTGTTTTCTTCTGTACCAAAAAATGTTAATCCTACCATAAGTGACTCTTAGCAATGACCAGAGGATGGTTCCTGTTCAAAGAATTGATGGTCTTATGACAGGAAAGGAAATATGAGGGTTTATGGGCTGATAGAAGAAGTATTAGGCAACAGGGACACAACAGTGACAAGTCTGGCAAGGAGTGGTTCAAGACTATGAGACTCTAGCCATTCTCCCATCTAGCCTCTACCTTTCTGCTATCAAGTACTTGTAACTACTACAGACAGAAATATGCACTAAGAAAGGATTTGAAGGGAGCCATGAAGTGCTACTTTGTTATTTATTGAAAAAAATAATTTAAGTGCAAGTAAACTGTGTATTAGGGGGAAAAGTGCAGTAGAATTTTTTTTTAATAAAAGTGTTAACCCCTTTGCAATTATCCTATACTCGTCATTGGGGAAATATATTCTCATGAGTAGGTACTATGTATTAGTTAAATCCACACAAAGAATTGTTTAACTTGCTCTTGTTTGTACATAGTAAGATAAGTTGCTTACTGTAACTTTCTGCTCTTGAGCATTTAAATAATGTATTGTAAATTTGATTTACGTTTTTCTGTGTAATTTAATGGCAAATTTTTCATTTTGCAGCTTCTCTCTCCTTCCCATGTGTACCCTGTGCAGGGCCTCTCTAACTCCCAAACACTGTGACTGCTGAATGCCTGGTTGACTTTTTGCAGCACAGAGCAGATGGGACTGCTGTATTTCATTTCACACTAGGAAAGCTGTGAGGGGCCATAAGTCTTGCAGCCAGAAGGAGCAGTAAGTCATGGGGCCAGCAAGAGGACAAGGGCCAGGAGGCTAGGTTTCAAATTAACTGCATAATAAGAGCTTTGTACAGGGAAATAGGGGAGTAAGGCATATGTATCCTGCAGAGGCCAGGCTGCTGATTACAAGCAGTCCATACTGGAAGATGTGGAGGGTGAAAAAGTAATAAGCAAACACGGCCAGTTGTAGAATGGGAAAGCTGTTTTAAAGCTGTTATGAAGTGTCTTCTCTTGGGTTGCTTTGAGATGGTAGAGCCCCACTAGAGAACCTTCTGTGTCAGCACTTCCACGTGGCACCTTCTTTGAAAACACAGATCTCTTTCTGCATTACTAATGTCCTCTTGCTATGAATAATAGAGCTGACCTGGTACACACATTAATGTGTCTGCCTGTGTGGCAATCACACGTCTGACTGCAACATCAATCAACATGGCACAAGAGGAAGTCTATATGGTTGGTTTACAATGCAGTTCCACTTTTGTGAGGTAAGATCTCCATATATACGAGACAATTCCTTAACACAAGGTAAAGAGGAATTGTCCAGATTTTATTCTCCCTTTTCCTTTTTTTTTTTTTTTTTAAAGAAAAAACAAAACAGGAGAAAGCTTTCTGTTTTGTTCATTTAGAACACCACACCTTTAATTTATGTGTAAATGTCCATGCTGTACCTGGGGAGTAAGAAGTTTTGTCAAGAAATAGAAGATGCAGACAAAAGTTTATGGAATAATCTCCAAATGTTCCAGAAATTTCACCTCCTGGTAAAACTTACTATGACCACTCAAAAATGTTTTCATACCAGAAGACAGAACACAGAATCACTGAGACAGTAAGGGCTAGGCAAAATAAGGTCACAGTGGGAAAGCAAGAGGCATACAGTACTTGAAGGGAAAAAGGGAAATTTCAGACTACCAAGCTGGAAATTGACATGAAGGTGCTAATTTAGGAACTTTTATTTCTATTGCATGCATTGGATATGCAACAAACTTCTAATGAGAGAGAAATCCTTCAGCATGGGGAATAAGCTGGCCAGAAAAGGAGATATTTTTACCCTTATTACAGGAATATAAGAACAGGAAGACAAACTTTTTCTGTGGGATTGTGAGTGTATTGTGTTTTCATGGCCAGAATTTGGTATCAGAAGGCTGCTTCTATGAGAAGCTGCCAGAAGCTTCCCTGATGTTCAACACAGCCAGTTCTAGCCAGCTTCAAGATGCACTCACCAATGGATAAAGCTTAACTAAACATCAGTGGTGGTAGTGCCTCTATGATAATGTATTTAAGAAATGGTGAGAGAGAGGAGTGAGAAAATGTCAGAGACTCTGCAGACACCGAGGACAGTGAAGGAGTGGGAGGAGGTGCCCCAGGTGAGAGAACAGAGATTCCCCTGCAGCCTTTGGTGAAGACTGTGGTGAGGCAGGCTGTGGCCCTGCAGCCCATGGAGGTCTAAGATGCAGCATACATAGACTTGCAGACACTGGAGGACTCTACAACTGGACCTGTTGGAGCAGTTTGTGAAGAACTGCAGCCCATGAGAAGGACTCACATTGTAGAAGTTTGTGGAGGACTGTCTCCCACGTGTGGGATTCCATGCTGCAGCAGGAGTAGAGTGTGAGGGGAAAGGAGCAGCAGAAACAATGCATGATGGAGTGACTGCAACTTCCATTCAATGTCTCCCTGTGCTGCCCTGGGGAAAAAAGCAGAGAAATAGGGAGACCAAGTGGAGCCTGGGAAGAAAGGAGGGGCAGATGAAAAGCGTTTTTCAGATTTGCTGTTATTTCTCATCATCTTACTCTGATTTGTTTAGAAATAAACTAAAGTAAATTTCCTGATTTGAGTCTATTTTGCCAGTGATGGTAATTGGTGAGTGATCTCTTCCTGTTCTTATCTCAGCCTACGAGTCTTCTATCATCATCTCTTTTCCCTGTATAAAGGAGGAGCAGGAGTGCTTGTGGCATATGGGAGCAGCCAAGATCAACCCACCAGAGTACATCATACAAACTTCTGCTAATGGATGGAAATATCTCATCAATAGAGATGACAAGATGACATCACTCCTACTGGAGTATGTAAAGGCTGCCAAGGCTGCATTTGTCTGTGCTGTGGGGGGGGTGGTGGGTGAAGTCAAAGTAGAGAAAGCTGGGGAATAGATGGAGCTGACATACCTGCTTGATGTGTTTTAAAAGAATCTGTCAGTAAAACAGATTTCAAGATACATGTTTATTTCTTTAAACCTTTCTTTACACACAATTTCATAACATCCATAAGACTACCCTTTTCTATGGATGAAAGGAAAGAAATACAGTGAGATGGTCAGTGGCTGTGATTTTGCATGCTTTGTATGTTTGGTTTGTTATATTTTGGTCTGTTATGTAAACCTTGCAAAGAGCAGAGTTGTCTCTTTTTCTACATGGCTTAGAGACTCCTGAGTCATTATCAATAAAGAAGTAACTCCTTGGCTGCCAAATCTTGCTGGTCCTACCTGTGCCCTTCAACAGGTGTGTATCCATCAGAGATAACCAGCAATATCTGCCACCAGTTCTTTACTTGTCAGACCCATGTCTGACCCAGTATTTTACCTGTTAAATTTTTGATTTTCTCTTCTGACAAGTCCCATCATCATTATCTGTAGCATCTAATAATAAGTATATTTATATGTTTTGTTTTGTTGTTGTTTTTTTTTACTGTGAGGGTAGTGAGACGCTGGACCAGGCTGCACAGAGAAGTGTACAAGGTGAAGTTGGACAGGGCTCTGATCAATGTGGTCTAGTGGAAGATGTCCCTGCTTAATGCAGGGAGGGTGGACAAAGCAATCTTTAAAGCTCCCTTCCAACTCCAACCATTGTATGATTCCACATTTCTAAGCACATAGATCACTTGAATATATATTTGGAATACAAGTCACAGGAGCTGTGATGAGTGCATGTTCAGATTTGTATCTTGTAGCCTTAGAGTGTGCTTGTATTTAGCACGCTACATAGTGTGCTTATCATTTAGCATATAATATTCATGACTATGACACAATGAGAACTTGCTACCTTTCCTTTTAGTAGTTTTTACTGGAAAAGCCTTTAATCTAGAAGTCCATCTAGGCTAGCTGTGGGCATCTCTCTCACCAGAGATTTAAGAAAAATTGGTCTAGAAAAACATCTGACAACAAGATATGCAAGACAATTTACTGGGGTTTCTTCCAATCTGACATTTCTTGGAAAATACTGATTGTGCTAAGGTACCAGTGACAGAATATGCAAAAATACAGGGTAAGAAGTCAGACCTTCCACTTCTACATTCCCTCTTTAATGTAAAGGTTTGACAAAAATATTTAGTTGTGGGAGTTACCACCTATTTCTGTACACTATCAGCAGTATGATGGGGTATGGTCTTTTAGGTAAAAATTATCATGGCAATCCAAAATGCTGAAAGACAACCAAAGACTCCTTATAGCAGATGTGAATGTGTGTGTGCATATGATCCATTGTACATATATTCAGGGGATACTTACAACAGCAGAAAGTACATATTTATTTGCAGGGTTCACATGGAGGGTCTTCCAGACATAAGAGATGGCATGAAAGAAGTAATAACAGTTAAAAAAAATAAATGCAAATCCATTTCGAGACAATATTGGGAATGACCTGCAAAAGCAGTAATTTATTGGAGGATTCCTGTCTGAATTTATTTTTCTGCCTTAAGACCTTACCTGTCTTTTTATTTATTCTCCTAAAGGACTTTACGAAGAGGATTTTAACAGCACATTCATATCCCAAGAAAGTAAGGAGGGAAATACTTCTATTAAATTAGATTGTACATATCCAAATCTCCTTATCTCCTTTAAAATATCTATTAAATAACCATGGCTAAAAGGTTTTTAACCAAAAAGGCTCAAAGGTACTTGATTGTTCCATGAAACTGCCAGCAACAATTAAGGTAGAAAACCACCACAGATTTCTAGGTTCTTTCCTTCATTTGTTTTGAAAGCAAAAAATACAAGAAGCAGAGGTATTTGCTGTAAGAATTTCCTGACAGGTTTAATTTGCAATCTTGCTCCTTTAAGATGTCTTATTTTCTAGCAGTATGTGTATTTTCAATATATAACACTACATTAGAACAAGTCTTTTTTTAAATGCAAATGCAAAATATTATCAGTATTGCTCTAGTTAGGAGACAAAATGAAGGGAGCAAAAACCTTAACCCTTTTTCTCCTGCCAAGAGAACTTTGTCAAAGCTTGCCATAAATGGAGTTTTAACATGATCATTGATCTTAAAAATTTTTGTCGATGCTGTCTCCCAAGCCCCTTCTTGTAATCTGTTTCGGCAAAGTTACATTATTTTGTGTAAGGGGTTGACCCTGGCTGGATGCTAGGTGTCCACCAAAGCTGCTCCATCACACCCCTCCTCAGCTGGACAAGGAAGAGAGAATGTAACAAAAGGGTCATGTATCGAGATAAGGACAGGGAGAGATCACTCAGCAATCACAGTCACAGGAAAAACAGACTTGACTTGAGGAACATTAATGTCCTACCAATCCAATCAGAGTAGGATAACAAGAAATAAAACAAATGCTTAGAAACACTTTGCCCACAACCCCTTCCTTCTTCCCAGGCTCAACTTCACTCACAATTTTCTCTACCTTCTCTGCCTGAGCAGTACAGGGAATAGGCATTGTGGTCAGTTCATCACGTGTTGTCTCTGCTGCTGTTTCCTTCTCAGCAGGAGAACTCCTCACACTCTTCCCTTGTTCCATCATGGAGTCCCTCCCAAGGAAAACATTCTTCCATGGACTTCTCCAATGTGAGTTCTTCCCATGGGCTGCAGTTCTTCACAAACTGCTGCAAGTCCTTTCAATAGTGTTCAGTTCTTCAGGAACAGACTGCTTCAGCACTTGTTCCCCATGGGTCACAAGTCGTGCCAGCAAACCTGATTCAGCATGGGCTTCTTCCTAAAGAGGTCCACAGGTCCTGACAGAAACTTCAACACAAACTTGCTTGAACACAAGCTTTCCACAGCATCACAGCCTCCTTTGGGCATCCACCTGCTCCAATGTGTGGTCCTCTGTGGGCAGCAGGTTGATTATCTGCTCCACCATGGACATCCATAGGTTGCAGCCTGCTTCACCATGGTTTTCACCATTGTCTCCAGAGGAATCTCAGCTCTGATGCCTGCCGCACCTCCTCCTCCTCCTTCTGCACTGACCTTGGTGTCTGCAGAGCTGTTTCTCTCACATGTTCTCACTCCTCTCTTGGGCTGCAGATGTGCAAATTACTTCCCCTCTTCTTAAATATTTTACCCCAGAGGTGCTACCATAATTGCTGATGGGCTCATCCTTGGCCAGTTTTGAGTCTGTCTTGGAGTTGTCTGGCATTGACTTTGTCAGACATGGAGGAAGTTTCTGCCAGCTTCTCAGAGAAGTCTTTCCTGTAGACTCCCTGATACCAAAACCTTGCAACAAACCAAGTACATTTGGATATGCACAAAAACATTATTAATACCCTGGACACGTGTTCCTCTGGTCCCTTGAGCTGGGGAGTGGAGCTGAGGCCCTGCTGTCAGACACAGGACTAACGTGAGAAGAGATCCTGTAAGCACTGGACACGAACATAAAATAAGGAGGCGGGGACAGCAGCCTACCAGAACAACATCTCAAGGTCTCCTTGAGAGAATATATTTTCCTGCAGTGGGGCAATGGAAACGGCAGCTCTACCCCTCGGGGGAGGAGGTCTCTTGGTCCCGGACCAGAGTGGAGGATGGGGAGGGCCTCGAGCAGGGGCAGATCAGCGCTGTGTGACACCTGCTACTGAGGAGGGGGTATGTGGGGGGTCATGTGGTTCAGGGAGCGGGAACTGTGGGACGAATCTGTAACCCTGCTCCCTGTGCAGAATAAACACATCTCTCGTAACGAGGGCCTGTGCTGTGAGTTCGGTTACCACAAGTCACCTGGAGTGACAAAGCTGTCTTTGGCAGATAACACTGAGAAGGCCAGGGAATGACTGCTGTCCCCCATAATGGGCAGTGACCCCAGTTTGTGCCCAGCCTCCTCTGTCCCACATATTTCATTGCATTTGTGCACCTAATGCTTCCCTACCTCAGAGTAAAGGATCATCTCTACAAAGTAAAGGCGCCTTTTATAGCCAGAGTCAAGGGCAAGTGCTGTGCTCTCACAAAAATCTTTTTTGGATTTTGGTGTTCTTCAGCTCACTGGCACGCAGAGAGAGTATCTTGGGGATGGATACTCAGGTGCTGTGGCCAGTGACGGTAGGTGCTGAGGAACAGGGATAAGTATTTCCCTTTGGAAAACATATTTCTGTCAGTAATTGAGCTCAATCAACACCGCAGTTTGGCGAACAGGAGCAACGGTGAGACCTCGGGCTGGCCCATGGAGTGTGTGCTTGTTGAAGAAGGGCGCCAGATCTATGAGACCACTTGTATTGCAGAGGGGATATTAATTTCATCCCTGGCCTTGCTCCTTCCTCTTTGCGAGCACCACAGATCTCTGAGTGAACTTCTGTTCTCCCTGTGTGTGCCAGAGTAACAGGACAGGTGCCACCACCACCACGCTGATGAGCGGCTGTGCGATGCCACCTCCGCCACGGAGGATGCTCGTGGAACAGGTACCAGGGCTGCCCCCAGGGTGACGGAATGACACGGGTACCGCACTATCTGCCTTAGCGGTGGGTGCGGTGGTGCAGGTACTCCCGGCACTACCTGCCGCGGTGGGAGATGGCGCGGGTGCCACACCCGGCGCCACGGAAGGGGGGGCGATGCGGATCCCCCGCAGCCGCCATGGCGGGCGGCGCGGGGCGAGCGGCAGCTCCCGGCGTATCAGCGGGAGTGCGTCAGCGGCGAGGGGCGGGGAGGCCGCCGGGGGAGATGATATCAGGCACCGGGCAGCAGAACCAGGCGAAGCCGGAGGTGAGAAGAGATTTACCGTGAATGCTGTCAGGGAGCCTGGACGCCTCCGCCTCCTTCTCTACCGCTTCCATTTATCCCTGCGCCGCCCGCCGCCGGCTGTCGGGCCGGCTGAGGTGAGCGCGGCGGGATGTCGGGGGTAACCTGCCGAG
>VXBA01003733.1:0-22554 GCA_013399895.1 Serilophus lunatus | reverse complement strand
GCGCGGGGGACGGAGCGAGAGGCTGAGCCTTGGTGCGGGTGCGGCAGTTCGGCTTCAGCCCGGAGGCGTCAAGTCCTGCTTGAGCTGTCTTTAAATGAAGTGGCCACTCGCGATTCCAACGCTGTTCTTACAGAGTCAGAGAATGGGTCTGGTTGGAAAGGACCACAGTAGGTTGTCTGGTCCAACCTCCCTGCCATGCTGGGTCACCCTAGAGCACATGGCACGGGTTTGTATCCAGATGGTTCTAGAATGCCTCAAGTGAGGGACACTCCACAGCCTCTCTGGGCAATCTGTTCAGTGCTCGTTTACTTATACAGTAGAAAAGTTCTCCCTCATGTTCAGGTGGAACTTCCTGTGCATCGGTTTTTGCACATTGTCTTTTGTCCTATTGCTCGGCACCACTGAGAGGAGCCTGGTTCCATCCTCTTGGCACCCTCCTTTGTGATACATTGATAAGGTCTCCTCTCAGTCATCTTTTCTTGAGGCTGAACAGGCCCAGCTCCCTCAGCCTTTCCTTGTACGAGTGATGCTGCAGTCCACTGACCATCCTTGTTGCCCGCTGCTGGACCTATTCCAAGATCTCTGTGTCTCTTCTGTTCTGAGGAGCCCAGAACTGTACACAGCACTCATGATGTGGCCTCACTGGGGCTGAGCAGTAGGGCCAGATTACCTCCCTCAACCTGTTGGCAATAATCTTTCTAATGCACCCCAGGATACCACTGGCTTCCTTGCCCACAACTGCACACTGCTGGCTCATGGAGAGCCTGTTGTCCACCAAGACCCCCAGGTCCTTCTCTGCAGAGCTACTTTCCAGCAGGTTTGGCCCCACACCTGTATCGTTGTTTGGAGTTCTTACCCCAGGTGCATTTGCCCTTGCTGAATTTCAGATGTTTTTTTTCTGTCCATCTCTCTAACCTTTCAAGGTCTGTCTGAAGGGCTGCACAGCACTCTGGGTATTTGCCACTCCTCCATGTTTTGTACCATCTTCAAACTCACTGAGTAGGCATTCTAGCCCCTCATTCAAGTCATTGATGAGTAAGTCAAATAAAACTGGGCTCAGTAGGCTCAGTATTGAAACTTAAGGAAAAACACTAGTGAAAGGCCTCCAACTAGACCCTCTGCCACCACTTACAACCCTCTGGGACCTGCTACTCAGCCAGTTCTCAGTCCACCTCCTTGTCCACTCCTTGAGTTTGCCTGTGAGGATGTTATGACAGTGTTGAAAGCCTTGCTGAAGTCTAGGTAGACAATATCAACTGCTCTTTCCTCATCTGTCCAGGCAGTTGTTTTTTCATAAAAGGCCATCAGGGTGGTCAAACATGATTCACCTGTAGTGAGCCCATGTTGACTACTTCAAATCGCTTTGTATTCCATGTGGGCAGAGATAGCCTCCATCACCTTTCCAGGGACTGAGGTGAGGCTGACTGCCTGGTAGTTCCTTGGATCCCACTTCTTGCCTGTTTTGAAGACCAGGGTGACATTTGCTTTCCCAATTATCAGGGACGTCTCTTGATCTCCATAAGTTTTCAAAGATGATCATGAGCGGCCTGGCTATGATGTCTGCCAGCTCTCTCAGCACTCATGGATGCATGTCATCAGGGCCCATGGACTTGTAGATGTCAAATTTGTTCAGGTGTTCTCTGACCCAATCCTCATTGGCTAAGGGAAGGTCTTCCTCCTGCTATTCATTTACCCTGGTTTCCTGGGTCAGAGATCCCCAAGGGCTGGTCTTATCTTTAAGGATTGATGCAAAGAAGCCATTCAATAATTCTGCCTTCTCTGCATCCTCTGTTTTCAGGGTCCTCTCCCCGTTAACTAATGACCCCACATAATCTTTTGTTTTCCTTTAGTTATTTATGTATTCGAAAAAGCCCTTTTTTGCTCCTTGACATCCTTGGCCGCTTTTAATTTTAGATGGACCTTGGCCTTTCTGGTCTTATTTCTACTTGTTCTGACCACCTCTCAATATTCACTGCAAGTAGTCTGACTCTGCTTCCATCTCCTGTGTGTTTCTTATTTGTACTTAAATAATGACAGGAATTCTTTCTTCATCCACAGAGGTTTCTTGCACCCTCGGGCTGATTTTTTTCCCCATTGGGATGCATGATTTTTGAGCCTAGAGGAAGTGAACCTTGAATATCAACCCACTTTCTTGGACACCTCTTCCTTGCAGGGCCTGCTTCCATGGGATTCTTCTAAGAAAATCCATAAACAGCTCTCCTGAAGTCCATGGCCATAATTTTACTTGCTAGATTCATAATCTTGCTCTTGTGTATTCTTTTAAGTGTAAATATTGAATAAAACTCTTCATTCTCTGAAAGAGCTGGTGTTTGTCTTCAGCCTTAAAAATAAAATCTCTATTGCAACTTAATTAAAACCCCAGATATACTAAAGTTCTGGGGCTTTTGTATATGCAAAACCCTCATGATTTTGGCATTGTGCCATTATAATAGTAAGATGGTAAAATGCAAAACTGCAGTTGAAATAAAATAATTCAAGAATACATAGATTCTTCACAGTCTTTGTGGAACCAGCAAAACATACTTGTCAGGAAACTGTCAGGATCTTTTTACTTGTCGTTCATTGTAGTGTAGACTAATGGCTTTTACCTCCATCATGAAGAATAGGGACATAGTTGGGATGCATTTGAAAAACTAGCTTACAGAAAGAAATTAATTTATCATGGTTTATGCCTTTAGGTTCCCCAAAGGTGCAGCTTATGCTCCAGATGAGGTTAACTCAGAGAAACTGAATGTGTTCAGGGTTTTGTGTGCTGCCATTGTACTTGCAGTTCATTCTTCCATGCTGTGGTGTGTTCTTGCATTTTGACTTTCTGCATAGCCTTTCAGTACTGCCAATTGACATAACACTTTTAATGAGTTTCCTCAGTATTTTCTGACATTTGTGAGAGAGGTCTCTGGTCTCAGGATATGTAAATGTTATAAGTATAAACATTTTTATTCACAGTTACTCTTTAATTTGAGGGTGATATTTTAATTTTCTTATACAGCTACTTGTACAAATGGAGCTCTAGAAGACGTACATCTTTGGACATTTTGATTTTTGACCTTCTGGCCCTCAAAAAAGATTATATCCTGCCCTCAGTTGTAAATTGTGTGTTCACTGACCTCTCATTTAGCAGTGCTCAGAAGGGATGTAGGGTGTGTATTTCTCTTTGGATAGGAATATAAAATGAAAGCAAAAACTGCCCAAAGGACTACAGTCCTTCTATGTGCTCTATCCTGCTCACCTAGAGAACGTGCAATCGGGAGTCCTCGCAAGAGTGCAGCTGCTTCTCTTTTAAGGACTCAGCTTTGAGGAAAGGATTGTGCTGGCACGTAGAGGAGGTTTGTAAAATAGGAGAGCTAACAGATGAGAAACAAAAAAATTCTGTCATACAAGAACTGAGGTTTGTTCATAGAATCATAGCATCAGTAAGGCTGGAAAGGACCTCTAAAATCATTGAGTCCAACCATTAATCTGACACTGCCCTCTTCACCACTAAACCATGTCCACAAGTGCAACATCCACATGCCTTTTAAAAAATTCCAGTTATGGTGATTCCACCACTTGCCTGGGCAGCTCGTTCCAATGCTTAACCAACCTTACTGTGAAGACATTCTTCCTGATATCCAATCTGAACCTGCCCTGGCACAGCCTGAGACTGTGCCCTCTTGTTCTGTCACTAGTTGCCTGCAAGAAGAGGCCGGCCCCCACCTCACAACCTTTCAGGTTGTTGTAGAGAATTATATGGTCCCCCTCAGCCTCCTTTTCTCCATGATAAACAACTCCAGCTCCTCAGCTGCTTCTCATAAGACTTGTGCTCCAGCTCCTTCACCAACTCTGTTGCCCTTCTCTGGACTCACTCCAGCACTTCAATGTCTCTCTTGTAGTGAGGAACCCAAAACTGGACAGAGGATTCAAGGTGCAGCCTCATCAGTGCCGATTGCAGGGAGGTGATCCCTTCCCAAGTCCTGCTGGCCACAAAGTTTCTGATCTGAGCCAGGATGCCATTGGCCTTCTAGGCCAGCTGGGCACACTTCTGGCCTCATGCTCAGCAGCCTGTCAACCAGCACCCCAAGGTCCTTTTCTGCTGGACAGCTTTCCAGTGACTGTGCCCCAAGCCTGTAGCGCTGCATGGGGTTGTTATGATCTAAGAGCAAGGCCCAGCACTTGACCTTGTTGAGCCTCATCCAACTGGCTTTAGCTCATTGGTCCAGCCAGTCCAAATCCCTCTGCAGGGTCTTCCTGTCCTCCGGCAGATCAACACTCCTGCCCAACATAGTATCATATGCAAAGTGACTGAGAGTGTCATTGATGAAAGTATTAAACAGGACTGGTCCCAACACTGAGCCCTGAGGAACAGCATTTGTGACCAGCCGCCATCTGGATGTAACTCCACTACTCTCTGGGCCCGGTCACACCATAATTGCGTAGTGGAACTGAGCAATGTGGAGATCTGTGAGAACAAAGATCATCTGCATTAGCCAGTTAAGAGAGGAAGGGTCTCTTGAGAGTTTTACATAGACTGTGGTTCAGTCTCTTTTTGGAAGACTATATCAAACCTTGTTACTTTATGAGTTTATTAAAGAGAATTTTGGTTTTCAGTGTTCCTGTGTTTCTAGCCTTGAAACAGCACTTCCATTTTAAAGTGCTAACTACTTTGGGGAAAAACCTTGGTGAATTATGCCATCTAGTTTGAAAATTAATATGGCAAGTGGGGAAGGATGGTTCTACCTGAAATGCAGGTACTTAATTAACATGAAAGTTAAGTTCCTCATTATTCAGCCTATCTGCAAGCTCATTCAGAGAGTGCCTGCAGTTGCAAAGTTCAAATTCTGCAGTATGAAGTATTTTGTTCTATTAACAACCAAATAATCATTTTCAGTTTTCATGGAAAAGAATTTCTTTGCTGGAAAAAGGAAGGTTGTTTATTTACATCTGCTGGATTTTAAAGTCAGATGTCATGCTTTTTTCAAAATTAATAGTAGCAGTAGAATAATCAATACTTTGTTCATCTTGCCATTTGATACTTCAGATGGTGCTTAGGAATATGTGTGTGTGTGCATTATGTCCTGCCTGTACCTAATTTTTTCATTCAAGGAATAAATTAAATATCTGATTTCTTTTTTATTAAGGGTAAATATGAACCAAGTTCCAGCACTGGATATTTTTAGATAGTAAATATTTTGTATACACATAATGTAAATTGCTGAGTCTTCACTAGGAAGAAGCACAGAGCCCCTCTTATAGGCCCTGGTGCAGTGGCACAGTCTTTTGAGTGATACTGGATGCTACTGCCTACCTGTGCTATGTATGCACAAAACTACACATTCTGAATGATCTAAGAAGGAGGTCTGCTTCTCCTGAAGGTAACAAAGGTTTTATATATAGGAAGAGGAGCCTGTGGCATCTGGTGTTTAGAACTCCATGGACCTTTGACTTGGCCTGTTAAAAAAAGGACCTTTGTGAGAACCTCTGAGATGTGAAACAAAAGAACATCATTACTTGAACTCCCAAGGTGTGAAACAACAGTCATATTATTCAGAAATCCAAACCAGCTGAGAGACAGAAAACAAAGAATAGAAATGATCAGTTTTATTTATTTTTTGTCATCATAACATGCAAACTAAGATAAATGTGGAGAAGTGGGTTAAAAGTTGCTAAATGTTTTTAGCCCATGAGTTGGCAGGGGTCATTGAGAGGGCTTTAAACTAGGTTTGAAGGGGGAAGGGGATGGAACCAGGTTCTCTTGGGGTGATATTGAAGGTGGTGAACCTAAATCAAAGGTGAATTCAGCAACCCAGCTGAGGCGCATGTATTCTAATGCATGAAGTATGGGCAACAAACATGAAGAGCTAGAAGTTCTGGTACAACAGGAGAGATACACTGGAGTGTAGTGTTGGATGGCTACACACACTTCACGGGAGACAGGTGAGGGAGAAGGGGTGGAGGGGTGGCCTTGTATGTTATAGAGAGACTCTTGATACCATGAAGCTTGAAATTAAGGATGATCAGATTTGGTACCATGAAGCTTGAAATTAAGGATGACTGTGTTGAGTGCCCATGGGCAAAGGTCAGAGGGACAGCCAACAAGACTAACATCGTAGTTGGAGCCTGTTATAGGCCACCTAACCAGGAGGAAGAAGTTGATCTATTATTCTATAAGCAGATGGAGAATGTCTCAAGATCAGTAGCTCTTGTTCTTCTAGGAGACTTCAATCTACCAGATATTTTCTGGGAACTCAACGCAGCAGAGAGGAGGCAGTCCAGAAGCTTCTTAGAGTATATTGAGGATTGCTTGGTGTCACAACTAGTTAGTGAGCCTACCAGGGCCGAGGCTTTTCTTGACCTGCTGTTCACTTGTAGGGAAGGGCTGGTGGGGAATGTGATGGTCGGAGGCTGCCTGGAGTGTAGTGATCATGAAATAATAGAGTTCTCAAGAAATAGTGAAACACANTATTCTATAAGCAGATGGAGAATGTCTCAAGATCAGTAGCTCTTGTTCTTCTAGGAGACTTCAATCTACCAGATATTTTCTGGGAACTCAACGCAGCAGAGAGGAGGCAGTCCAGAAGCTTCTTAGAGTATATTGAGGATTGCTTGGTGTCACAACTAGTTAGTGAGCCTACCAGGGCCGAGGCTTTTCTTGACCTGCTGTTCACTTGTAGGGAAGGGCTGGTGGGGAATGTGATGGTCGGAGGCTGCCTGGAGTGTAGTGATCATGAAATAATAGAGTTCTCAAGAAATAGTGAAACACAGAGGGGCATCAACAAAACCTCCACTCTGGATTTCCAGAGGGTGGACTTTGGCTTATTCAAGGAACTAACTAGGAGAGTGCCTTGGGAAGCAGTCCTTAATAACAAAGGAGTCCCGGAAGGCTGGATGTACTTCAAGAATGAAATCTTGAAGGTGCAGGAACAGGCTGTCTCGATGTGCCATAAGATGAGACATAGGGGTAGACAGCCAGCCTAGATTGAGTAAGGAGCTTTTGAATGAAATAAGGGGAAAAAAAGAGGATGTACCGCCTTTGGAAAGAGGTGGATGTAACTCAGGTAATTGTTTAAAGATGTTGTTAGGTTATGTAGGAGAAAAAATTAGAGAAGCAAAAACCCAATTTGAGCTTAAATTGGCCACCTCTGTAAAAAATAATAAGAAATGTTTTTATAAATGTATTAATGTCAAAAAAAGGACAAAGACAACCTCCACTCTTTACTAGAAGAGTAGGGAAATATAGTTACTGAAGATGAGGAAAAGGCAGAGGTACTTCACACCTTCTTTGCCTCCATTTTCAACAGTAAACCAGTTTGTCTACAGGACAAGCAGTCTCTTGAACTGGTAGGCATGGTCAGGGAGCAGTACAGCCCCCCTGTATAGCCCTTCCCTTCCTGGAGGAAGATGTTAGATCCTCATAAGTCTATGGGACATGATGGGATCCATCATAGGGTAATGAGAGAGTTGGCAGATGAGCTTGCTAAGCCACTCTCCCTCATTTATTAACAGTCTTGGCTTACTGAAGAGGTCCCAGATGACTTGAAGTTGGCCAGTGTGACACCCATCTGCAAGAAGGGCTGGAAGGAGGATCCAGGGAATTACAGACCTGTCACCCTGACCTCAGTTCTAGGCAAAATTATGGAACAAATAATCTTAAGGGCAATCACACTGCCCTTACAGGATAATAAGGAGATCAGATCTAGTCAGCATGGATTTAAGAAGGGAAGGTCCTGCCTGACCAACCTAATTCCCTTTTATGATCAGGTAACTCGCCTGGTTAGTGAGGGAAAATCTGTTGATGTAGTGTACCTGGATTTTAGCAAAGCCTTTGATACCATCTCCAGTAGTAAACTCCTGGTGAAACTGGTAGCTCATGGCTTGGATAGGTTTACTCTGTGATGGGTTAAGAACGAGCTCAGAGAGAGGTAGTGAATGGTGCTGCATGTGGTTGGCAGCCTAGTGGGGTCCCCCAAGATTCAGTGTTGGGACCAGTTCTGTTCAATGTCTTTATTGATGATCTGGATGAGGGGATGGAGTCCATCATTAGTAAGTTTGCACATGACACCAAGCTGGGAGCAAGTGTTGATCTGTTAGAAGGTAGGAAGGCTCTGCAGAGAGACCTTGACAGGCTGGATAGATGGGCTGAATCCAATAACATGAGGTTTAACAAGTTTAAGGTCTGGGTTCTGCACTTTGGCCACAATAACCCCATGCAGAGCTATAGGTTGGGGACAGAGTGGCTGGAGAGCGGCCAGGCAGAAAGAGACTTGGGAGTACTGGTTGATAGGAAACTTAACATGAGCCAGCAGTGTGCCCAGGTGGCCAGGAAGGCCAATGGCATCCTGGCCTGTATCAAGAACAGTGTGATGAGGGAAACTATTATTTCCCTGTACTCAGCACTGGTCAGGCCACATCTTGAGTACTGTCTCCACTTCTGAGCCTCTCAGTTTAAGAAGGATATTGAGATACTTGAATGTGTCCAGAGAAGGGCAACGAGGATGGTGAAGGAGCTGGAGCACAAGCCCTATGAGGAGCGACTGAGGGAGCTGGGGTTGTTCAGCCTGGAGAAGAGGAAGCTTAAGGGACACCTTATTACTCTGTAAAAATACCTGAAAGGAGATCGTAGCCAAGTGGGTATTGGTCTCTTCTCTCAGACTACCAGTGACAGAACAAGAGGACACAGTCTTAAGGTGCGTCAGGGGAGGTTTAGACTGGATATTAGGAAAAGCTTTTTCATAGAAAGAGTGATTTCCCATTGGAATGGGCTGCCCTGGGAGGTGGTTGAGTCACCATCCCTGGATGTGTTTAAGAAGAGATTGGATGAGGTACTTAGTACCATGATTTAGATGATGGGATGGTGTTAGGTAATAGGTTGGACTGGATGATCTCAATGGTCTTTTCCAACCTTGTTAATTCTCTCATTCTGTGATTCTTTTACTAAAGTGCTATCTGGTAATTATTCTTTCATTTGTTTCTCAGTAACTTGACAAAAACTAATGAGCAACTAAAATGACAAAATTTGTGAAACACAATCTTAGTTGAGAGGACTGTAAACTCAGTCCATGGTTCTGAAATATCTGATCAATGTCATAATATATTAAATTATATTTAAAAAAATTGAAGGCTACAGAAGTAGAGATAGGGGGGCGGGGGGAAGGATGTGACACACAACAGACCACTAGTTCAACCTCCTGTGGTCCAAATTAGTTCTGTCAACTGGGCTTTATGAGTAAAACTCATATAAATTATCAGTGTTCATTGTCTACTTCATTTACAAAGGTACAATGTGACATGCTCATTTAAAATCCAACAGAAATAATGGCTCTGATGGTTACAGATTGGATATATCTAGTTGTGGAAAGTGTACCTGAGATGGCTGGGGTTTCCAAACTAAGAAGATATTATAGTTGAAAGTATAGAAATAGGAAAGATAACCAGGAACTTCACACTATCTTATGAAGTAAGAAGGCAGTGATATGAAGTTAGGAAACATGCAGAACTGATAGGAAAACCTACTTTTCATAAGACACTTGATAGAACTGTGAAAAATATTTTCACATAATAAGAATAATTTAGTGAGGTTTAAAACAATTCTTTCTTTACCTGAATAGAAAGAAGATAAAGAACTAGAAAAATTAAGAATTTTTATTTCCATGGGCATACAAATCATGTACTTTAGGCTTAGAGTAAAATATCCAAATATCACTGAGTAGGAAGAGTTTAAGCTGGAAAACAAGTTATCCCATGTCTGGTCATTGTAGTTTTTTGCACTGTTTTCCAAAGCCATATTTGGAAGGAGGACACCAGACGAGATGGATACTTTTAGTATTTGGTCTGGCAGCTGCCTCAGGATTGTTGTGGAACTATTTGAGGAAAACCATGGCAATGGCAATGGCAGGGAAAAGTAAATGAGCAAGGCAAGGGCAAATGACTGCAGCCAAATATGTTTGATAGCAATGAACTGCACCCTGTGAATCCCAGTGTCAACTCCATCATGGGAAATGAAGATGTACCAAAACTTTCTTCCTCTGTGAGAAAAAGGAAGATGAATTATTCTTGCACAAATACATGAAAACGTATCTGACAAATGCACATTTAGAGAAAACAGGGTTGTTGTGGTTGTTTTTTTTTTTTTTGTGGAAAGGCTGTTGCAGTATAAGATGAATGTTTTCAAGCATTAATATTCTAATACACTGTTAGTGTTCTGATTGCAGAGATTTTTAAGACCATGTCTGAAAAAGTTCCTCCAACCACACTCTTAAAAGACTGGAATCAAATACATCATTCTCTCCTGTAAGATACGTGAGAAATAGGAAAACTTCGTAAGTACATTGTCACAGAAAAGGTCCCACCACACGGGTAGGATACCATGCGTTTCCATTCAAGTTGCTGTTGCTGCTATGTAGTCTTATTTGAGTATCTTCCAGGCTTTTTGTAGCTGAGCATCATTACTGTTTCTTTTTCTGTGGAAGGCTACTTCCTAGTTACACTTTCTATTACTTTGGCTTTTGGCATTGTTTTCTCACCCTTCCCCTCCCCCCAACTGCTTTCTCCTGAACCATCAAGGAGTGTTTTTATCACCAGCTCCAGTAGCAGTGGCACCATGGACTCCAAGCAAGGCTAGGCAAGACCAGTTGAGTGCTTATTTAAGTATCTGCATGGCATTTCCTCATGCTCCGGATTTTGGGATGGTGGCACAGTAACCATTGTCCTGTCTTTCTCATTATGGGCATGTTCTGCCATGCAGAGATTGTAACACAGAGAGGTATCACAGAGTTTTTGTTGTAGCACATACAAAAGACGGATAGGATTCAAGGAGCTTCTAGGCTAAACATTTGTGTTCTTTGTCAGCACCACTGGTAAAAGACCTGAGGAATAACGTCTAAGGATCAGTCAAGTGGTTGCTGGAAGAGATCCTCATTAATGATGAATTGCCATTCCCCGATTTCTTGTTTATACCTTTACTATTCTCTACCTTTCAAGTTAGTGGTTTTCCTCTTAGAAACGTACACTTGTCTGAACAGTGTAACTTCTGATTGTAGTTTTCAGTTTCTTATCTTGTGTGACTCAACTCTGCAGCTTTCCTTATGTATTCCTTACAACTGATGGGCTAAACCTTGGCTGAGGGAGAGGACAGTAAGTCACAATACAGTATTAATCAAGCAGAGCCCATTATTTGGTGTCCTCTCTGCACTTCAAATGTAATATAATGCCCATTAGTAATTAAGACCTGCCAGATAATTAGAACTAGTAGCTCCAGATGATCTTTTCCAGGAAGAATAGTGAATGCCTTTCCTTTCAGCTGGGTACACCAGTAGTCATGCATGACTATGCTAGTGTTCAGTGTTCTCAAAAGGGCCACATGATTTCTGCCAATACAAAGGAATTCACCATTCTGAATAGTGAATATTCTGGTAGGAAAAGTGAGACAAAATTACATACGCCTTGCTTGTTTCAAAATATTTAGACAGTTCCATCACCACTGTCTTTCCTTCTGCTTTGGAGTTTTGCCAGACCGATAAACACTTCTGTTGAGATGAAATAGGAGTCACATACAATTTCATATGCCTTTTAAATCTTAGCTCTGTGCAAAGGGTTCTTGAGACTAAATTGCTGATCAGGTAAGACATTGTCAATCAAAATTGTGGTCTCATGCATGAGGTGCTAGGGAAAATACCACACACTCATCAGGAAGCTATTGATAAGAACTTCTGGAATGGAGGGAAAACGCAGCCAACAATCCTGTAGATGGACATGTGATTCTGTCTGCCTCAGGCAGTATTCTTGGACTGGTGGACCCTTATGAACTGTTGTCACATGAAAAGGGGAGTTTTCCTCAACCCTTAGTGCTTAATAGGGGGTGGAAGACAGGCTCAGCCCATCAACTGATCCCAGCAGTTACAACGGAGTCTTCCCTAACTTTTCCCCCATTCTCGACTTACTTTTATACTATTTCTTCATGTTTAGGTGGAGCACAAGTGGTTTTAGTCATAAATACCTTTATTGCTGGTTGGTGTAAAATTATTTTGCTTTGCTTTTAAAGATACAGTCAAAAAATATCCAGCACGTGCCCACTGTGGGGTGACTGTCTCTTGGAGGCAGGTAACTTAGGGATGGAGGTGTGTGTTAATATCCCATTATGTTTTAATGAACCACATTCATTTTAGGAGAGAGACAGCCACAGTACTTGGCTCAGCAGCAGGACATCTTTTCCCATCTTCCCTTGTTGATAGGTGCAGTTTATCAGCTGCAAAGTACCATCAAATTCCCTTCCCTGCAAGGGTTTCTACAGAGCCTAGCTGCTCCACCCTCTCTGTTCTATACCCCTTAGCAGGTGCTTACTGTTGTATGGGGAATCATCATGGAGCATGCCAATTGCCTTCCATCCAGGGATCAGCAAATTCATTTTACCCTATAATCTCCATACTGTTATAACTTCTGTTAGGATGTGAATATGACTTTTCAGTTTCCTCTAATTTTTACCCCGGGCCATCTCCCCACAACTGATGTGCACAAAAGGCCTATTCATTGGAGGGCAGTACAGCAGAACAGACTTACCAAGGTTCTATCAAAAAAACCTTCAATGTTAAGGCTTTCGTCAAACTGCCTGCTAAATCTCTGCCACAATATGGGACTGAAGATGTCAGTTCTTTAAATATGACATTGGCTAAAGCATTGATAGTCCCTCATCCAGTGGGGAGACTGGGGCTGTGAATCTTCTGTGCTTCTTCCATTTCTTAAAAAGGAAAGAATACCATCAAAAACTTTTAATAAGCACCAAAATGACGATACAATATGGTGGAGAACTTTGCAAGGAAAAAGACTCAATATATGATTTTATTGTGGTGGAACCCCTTTTCACAGCCAAAAAAATCTGTAAAGAGCAAGTACTGAAAATCCAGGTCAATTCCCTTTTCTATACTACTGCCAAAATAGGAAGGTTAACTAACTCTAAAGGACACTTTAAGGTTTCCAGTATTAAAGCAGCACCTCCGTTCATATCTCCATTGCTTTGCATAGTTACTTGGCATGACAGACCACAGTCTTTCCTTTTTATTATAGAGCATTTTACTGAGGGAGTTCCCTCTTTTAGTAAAAAAGGAATGTCTTCAGCTGTTAACCTTTCTTTTTTTTGTATCTTTCCAAAGTATAGATTTTCTACTCTACCACAAATGTTGAGCAGAGATGAGGACCAAAAAGGCCAAAGTAGACAAAACAGTAGAAGTATTATAGAACCACAGGGAACATTGTTATCCAGTTCAGAACTAAAGACTTGTGATACTGCATGTTGGCAAAACCCCCAAAAAGGGTCCAAGTAGCCTCGTGTAAGTAAGCTGAAGAGACATTGTAAAGTTAAAGCCTTAGCACACGCAGGTTGCACCAGGAAGGTGAAGATTGGCCATTAGGAAAAAGTTCTTCCCAAAAAGGGTTGTCAGGCATTGGAACTGGCTGCCCAGGGAAGTGGTTGAATTACCAACCCTCAAGGGATTTATAAGTCATGTGAATGTGGCACTTGGGGACATGGTTAAGTGGTGGACTTGGCAACGCTGAGTTAATGGTTAGACTTGATGAACTCAGAAGTCCTTTCCAACCTGAAGGATTCCATATGACACCTGAGTTTTCTGGTGCTGATAATTGCTAATGTTTGTAAAGAAGCTGCTTTAATTGCTGCAAGACGTCTCTCAGATGCTATAAAGCAAAAGCATTTTGAGCAAGCAAGTGAGTTATTGGAGGTAGGTAAATAACATTAGTTATTTCTCAAAAATTGTAATATGAGGGGCAACTTCCTTTTTTAGATATACAGATAGCTGTGCTTTGAATCTTTTCTCCCAGTTTTCAAGGTTGCGTTTTTTTCTCCTTTCTAAACACACCTGAGAGGAAAAAATTCTTCTCAGAAAGAGTGATTGGCCATTGGAATGGGCTGCCCAGGGAGGTGGTGGAGTCCAGTCTTTTTATAAACACTTGCAGGGATGGTGATGTGACACTTAGTGCCATGGTTTAGTGGATGAGGTGGTGTTAGGTCATAGGCTGGACTTGATGATCTCAAAGGTCTTTTCCAACCTAGGTAGTTAATTCTGTGATATGATGCACTCAAGAAGTACTCCAAAAATGAACTAACAAGTTCTTAACAGTGAGAACTTCTGACAATAAATTGGGAAAATAGCATACTCCAGGGCAGAGAACAAAGCTTTAGACAGAGCTGCTACTATGCTTCTACAGCACCAAGTGTTATTTTGTTATAGTTAACTAAATAAAAAACTAAAAAAAACAACAACAAACCCACCAGATGAAAGAGCAGTCATATAAAGGAAATAGTCCTTTAACGCTTAAGATAGCAAAAGGCTGATTGGGAAGATTAATGTCAGAAATATACCACGTAAATAATTTTCAAAGGAGCTTGGCTCTACACTTCTAGAAGTTTTTAAAAGATAGCTAGCTTTTTCAAAGAGTTAAGACAAATTTTATTCCTCTAAAATTTATATGAATGTTTCTGTATTTATGTATTTTACTTTTTCTCTAGACAATGCATGTTTATCAGCAAGGGTAGCCAGGGAATTAGTACCTGCTGCTAAGTTGATTAGCTAGTTGCACTAGGAAAGTCAAATTAATTGAGTGATGTCATTTCTATACACTCAGTAAGAATCACTCAGAAACAGGCTTAATGAATTTTATTGAATATAGAAATACGTAAGATACATTGAGTACACTGTACAAAAGGTACCCTAGTAATAAAAAAAGGCAACTGTATCCATACAAAAGCAAAAATTTACAAACAAGTCATACTACTGAAATATGCAGGTGCCATGGTACCTTCTGATTAAGACTACATTCTGACAAAAAAAGGAAATAATCAAGAGCAATCGTTATGTTGTAATGCCTATTGTCCAAATTTAAAAGCGATATTCTGGAATACAAAAAATAACTACCTTATTTCCAATATCACAGAGGAGCCATGTTCAAGGACAAAAAAAATTCCCTCCAGTTTTATATTATGAAAATATATTACCTATTATAGAGTGGCCCATGTTCAAGTTACATTACACCAAAAATCCAACTAGTATTTTATAGAATCTGAGCCAGTTCTAAGGTCTCTGTAGTTTAACTGATGTACAGACCAATAGTTGTTCAGCCCAATAACAAAGCCATGTTGCCAACCTTACAAATGTGGATTTTTTCATCACTCAGACTACTTTAAAATTTCAGAATATTACATTAGCCAGCACATGAAGGAAGGTTGTTATACTAGTTTATTTTGCTTTCATGTACTCAGGCAACTAACTGTTCCACATGGCAAGGAACCTGCTCAGTTTTTCTTAACTAGAAAAGCATTGTTTTAGACAATGAAAATACTAGAAAGATCACACAAGCACAAAGCTTCTAAAGAGGAAGAACTGAGATTCAGCAAGGACTGGGCTGTTACCGTAAAAAAACACAAACTCCTAAGACTTTCTAAAGGTAAAATCAAAGAGGAGAACAGAAGAAAGCAGAAAAACTACTCACCTGTCAGAAAACTTTTAGAAGTGTCAAATTAGACTTCTGGAGTATCACCAACAACAGGAAATCAGAAGCTTAAATAATATATATTATATATATAATATTATATATATTATAATAATATCTGAAACAAAATACTCATGCCAGAGCCAGAGGATTCCCACAACATGTTAAGGACAACTGAATTTTAAATGCATTCTGCAAAAATAGGCTAGAATTAGACAATTCAGTTTTTATTTGCAGTATGTGTTCAGACAGTCCAAATTAAGTTTTGTCATGTATGCTAGGGATCTGTGTTTTATTCAAATATTATGCTCAATTACAGAATTAAGGAGCAACTTCTTTTATCTATCAGCAGCTAAAAGCTTTTGAACAATTGCAAAGTTTTTTTTATCCTTATGTATTTGAATCAGTGATATTTATCTTTGAACACGAAAAACAACACTTAAATACTTCAATCAACATTTTTATTAGGAAACACAATCATAAACTAAACTATCCCAGACAAGGGTTTATTTATTTTTAAACACACAAAATTATATACAGGGTAGATTACAAGATACTGCTTCCACATAACGCTGATACATTTTCTTCAAAGTGTTTGGACTGGAGCTCCCTATACTCTAATTTTACTTCTACTTTCCTGGGGAGGAAAAAAAACAAATGTGTGCTATGAGCCTACCAAGAATGCAGACATATTTTAGACCATTTTGGTGTCTCTAACATCAACCAAACTTACAACTGATATACAGCCAGAAATCACATGTTGTCCTATTTACAGCTACCTCTGGTACACATCAACAAGTTTAATAAGGTTTCATCTGGGATTATAAGAACCTAGAGAACTTTGTTTTCAAGCTACTATTTTTTCTAGACTATTTACAAGATTACTATACAAGTAATAATTGTATTTTCAAAGATGTTTTTGTAAAAAAAATTTTATTTATGTAAGAGGGGTGTCTGGGCAGTTTGCTACTTAACTGAACAAGCAGGAGACAGACATTTACATTTGGTCTTGCCACTAAAAGAAAGGCTTGGGGAAGGATGTGAACTGTTATGCATGTGCCCTAAATGCATTTGTGTACTATGAAATGCACAAACCATACTCTAGAAAAGAAAGCATACCTCTAGTCAGAAACCTTGCATGTTTATAAAACCCACTAGTTATTTTTGAGTAGCAGTATTTCAAGTTGGTGCTACTCTCTGTATTTGTACAGTTACTTGTGGTTCCACCTTTAAGTCAACCCTGCTTTGTTATTTAACAGGTTAACTGTACTTTTGTTTTACTGATAGTCCTAGAAAATTGTTTGATTAAAAACACAAAATGTAGTTGTTCTACAATTCTCCTGTCACAGATGCTTGTAAGCATGCATAAGATATTCTAACTATGAAGTGTAAGCACAGTCTTTTTTAAAAAAAATGCAAATACATTGTTTAATTCTTTAATACGTTTATGTCAATAAAAAAGGTTGTAAATACTTCCTTACACTTAAAACCAATTTCACTGCTAAACATTCTTTCAGAAGGCACCATAACATACAGAAATGCAAGATTGTCATCTTCACCTTTTTGGTAATTACAGACTTTCAGCCTTCTTTTTATAACTATCTAGAATTCTGGTCAAGTCTGACAGTAGATCTTTAGACATGAATTCTTCATATTCTCTGTCCATTTTCTCCTTCTGTTCATCAAGGTATTTCTAGAAAAGAGTTACAGAAAATTTATTAGGTCTATCATGGTCTCTATTGTACTGATTCTGCTAAAGCATTTGAAGCAGTTCTTGCACAGGTTAAGTGTTTTCAGTTAAATACTTTTCTGAAAGACATCTACCAGAAGCAGCTTAAACCTGACAGCATGCAACTGCTAAAATTCAACTATCAATTCTGATTATTTATACCAAAAGTTTTGTGAACAAATTTAGCTAGAATCCACTCAGTGCAGGAGCTAAATAACTGATACTTTGTTGGAAACAGTAAGTTCTAATTTCCATGTGTTTAACTACAGTTGCAAGTGTCTCTAGAGAGATTTAATTCTGAATATCAAATGTTAGCTTACCCCTACAGCTACCACGTGATTACCAATCACTTCTAAGAGACGACTCAGGTTATCACCAGCTTTTCTGCTCTCTTCTGTTGTTGTCTGCACAACAATTTGATATCTAAAAAGTAAAGATACTCTGAAAGTCATGCCCATAATTTTAAGAATCCTGACATTTAAAACAATCACTTCAAATCTGATTTATTGTCATGTTTAGCCATACGTTTTTCTATTAGTATTAACTTGAACCAAGTTTGATTTGTATATTAATATTCAAATTAGAAGAGGACTACATTGTGCTAACTGGTAAGAACCAATGTACCTTGGAGTCAGAATGAATAGTCTTTTCGATCTTTAAGGTATAAAATGTAGTTGTTACATAAGTTAGGAAACAAACTAATTTCCTTATTAGCAACCATATATATGAAAAAAGTTACATGAAAAACAGGAGTTCTGATGGAGCAGACATATTCCAGCAAAACACTGTTGAGAAGAAACATCTTTCATTTGTTTACTTATGAAATTAATATGTACTGAGATAGATACATGATAAACCAATTTTATTTTAGGATTCAAGAGAATATCTTTATCCTTAAAAACCAAAATAAACTAGACAAACATTGAAGTTATGGGTCTTACTGTCGTTGGAGATCATGCAATTCATTTGTGGCTTCACTGAGACCTTCATTGACACCACTCTCAAGCAATTGCTTATGCTTCTTTAACAATTCCAGTTCATTTGCATATTTTTGCTCTTCCTCTTCTGCTTCCTGTAATAAGAGGAGAAAAAAAACCACTGCATAGCTTGGGAATAATTAGGGAATTTTTTTCTCCTTTATGTTACCTGATGCTTGAATTGAGAATTTGCAAAAGTAGCTCCAAGTTCAGAACTCAATAAAATCCCCAAGAACATCCTTTCCAAAACTAAAGTCCCAAGTATTTTTCGTATTCTCTTCCTCCCAGAATCAGCCTAACCATCTCTTTATTCCTTTAACCATATTTAAAGGTCTGTATTGCAGCTATTTTTCCTTCAAAGTTAATCTCACAGTGTTATTTACATACTCTAAATAGCTTAGAAATAGAAACAGTTGTTCATGATGTGCCAAGTTAAAAAGATAAAATTACATTTGAGTAGCAAAATGGCCTATAGCGTCTGAAAAAGAGTACAAATTCTAAGTCATCTCATCAAGAAGAATGACACTGTTGACACTACATTTAGTAAAATTAAATCTATAAAACCATACAAAATTCTGCCATCAACTCAGTATGCAATTCTTCAAAAATAACTTTAATACTTGTTACATGGACAGCATTTTAATAATTACATGACTGTCTTATCATAAACATCCAGTTGCAATTGTGCATTTTATGAGCTTACCTTTAGAGAAAAGTACATGAAAAGTACATGTAACACCATAGATCAAAAGTGAAGTTTCAAGTCTTTTTGAAATCAATAAACTAAGTTAATTGTCTTCAGCCACCTCAGCAGGTATTAGCAGTAAAATAGCTCTGTTTCTGAAGCAGCCACTTAGTTGTTAACAGAGAGCTATGTTTTGTTGCTAAACTACAAGTGAGGCAAGAGATTAAGGACTTCTGTGCTAGGGAATGAAGCTAAAGCAACAGCTTCAGATCATTAAAACATTTAACAGGCTTTTGGTCACTCAATATTTTCCTTAGTTTTTAAGGATGCTAATTAAACATGTTTACTAAAACCTGTAAGTGTACTGATTACAGATCAATTAGACAAGGCAGATTCTGTTAATCAAAAATCTCCTTCAAGCACATGCTCTGAAACATTCTGAGGTCAGGAGATAATAACTGCTGCTTATTTTTACTGGATGTAGTACTTTGTGATTTACAGGATCTGCTAAAGTACGGTGCCAGATTCTCTTACAAGAAAGTGAAAACTGACTCACTTAAGGTCAATCAAATAATTCTCCAAAGAATGAAAAAAATCCTAGAAGAGGAATGGAAGAAGCTAAGGGCAGAGGTCCAAACAAACAAAAATCCAAACCAAAAACTTATATAAAAATACATAGATTAAGGATAAGGATATTGTTAAGGATAAGTTGTCATCAACCTGGAAGAGGTACTACCTTAAGCTTCTGATGGTAAAGATCATCCAGCTTTTCAGCTTCTTCTGTCAGCGTTTTCACACAGCTTTTCTTGTCCACTACCATTACATTCACCTAGAAGGAAAACATAACCAAAAGGAACTCCAACATATAAATCCATGCCATCGGAAACAACACCTGTTAGCCCAGAAAGAATTTAATCCAGGTCAGGCTGGGATGGTATTAACTTTATAGCAGACTGGAGTGTGCTTTGTTTTGGATAAGGGGCTAAAATAGCACTGATAACACCAATATTTGGCTATTGCTGAATAGTGCTTGCACACCATGCAAGGCTTTCTACGCCACCCAGGGCCCCTCATTGAGTAGGGTAGGGACAGGCAAGAGGCTAGGAAGGCACAGAGACAGGCCAGCTACCAAAATATGCCATACTATACACCATCATGATCAGTAATAAAAATAACGAAGTAGAAGAAGAATAAAATTCCCCTCCTTCCAATCCACTCTGAAGGCAATACTGCTAAAAATCTTGCTGATAATTTGTCAGTGATGGCAAGTTACACAGACTGGAATAGGCAACTTGTTAAAAGCAAATATTACTAGTATTTATGGTTAAATTATATATAAACTGCATAAACTTCATTGCAGGGAACACACTATATTTCAATCCTTTTAAAAGACCCCAATTCTTAGAAAAACTTTTAGGTTCCATCATAATTGAAGCAGTCTTCCAACAGCCTCCCATCTCTATACCTGGCCCCTTCCTCCCCCCATCAAAAAAAAAAAAAAAAAGAGGAACCCAAACAAGAAACAGCCCGTCACACCCCACACTTCACCCATGCAAAAGGTTAAATGCAAACAGCAGATAACATGCTTGCTATCTTAGTCCTAACCGTCATTAACCAACACACCTGTTCCAAAGTATCTTCCAAAGTCATTTTCCGTTGAGTAGCTTTCCTAATTTCTTCCTCTGTCTGGTTTATGATCTCCATAAGGGGAGCCTGAAATATGCATACAAGAAAATCTGGCTAATGCAATTTGCTAGTTTGAATTAGGATGCACCCCAGTACATCCTGTCCTTCTGTTTTTATTTAGGCTGCTGTACTTTCCAATACCAAATTTCCTTCATATACTATAGTGTAGTTATGGCAACTCATCACACAAGCTTTTCAATGAAGTTTCATTGTGTGAGTGAGACCCCTTTCCAACATTCCCAAAGAAACACATCTTCTTGTGAGTGGTAACCAAAGCCTTCAGTGTTGGCTCTACTTACCTTGATCTGAGTTCTGTATTTGACTAGGCAATTTGGTCCTGCCTCAGGATTAAACTGAATCTCAAAGTCGTGGCCTTTGGAATTCTCAGCACTTACTGGAATTAATTTCAGCTTCCGAGCCAGTTTATGATATTCTGCCAACTGCATTTCGATCTGTTGGGAGGACAAAAGGGCAAAAACCACATAAGAGATACAAGTGAAAAACTTTGCAAAAAAGTATTCATATAGTACTTTAAGCACGTTCCTGAGTTGCTCCGTACAGACACCACTCCACGTTTGCCACAGTATACAAGAGCTGTATATAATGACAGTCCAGCAGTTTGCTGAATTAAGTGCTGTTTTGTGATTGTTTCAGAGCTTGCTCAGCAAGGTTTCGCAGTGCATATGGCTGACACTGGTTTCACATGGGATTTTCTATATTCATCTGCTTTATTTCTTCCTGCCTCATCTTTGATGATTAGTTGATAAGTAAAAACACACTTGAAAATAATACTAACCCAATGATCAGTCATCATGTTGATATGCTTTCTGTCTTTGGTTTTGACAACAAACTATGTGGCATTCTCTAAACAAAACTTATTAAATGCTCTGATTTCTAATCAATGAGTGCTGCTTATATGGAAACACTAAAGAATCTAAATTTTTTCCAGTTTCATGTACTTCATACTCGCACATGAGGAATTTAAGTTAATATCAAGTTCAGGTAACCCCATGAAATGCAAAATAGATTTGAATTCTTTTTTTTATGTAGTTCTCCATCTGGCAAAGCAAAAGCTTTTAAATCCCATCACTTGCAGAACTTTTGTCCTAGGTTGAAGTATATTCTATTACCATCTCTGTTATCATCTGTTAATGGGCCATCAATGCCTCACCCATGACTCAGAGATAGCTCCTTCCTGGACTATCTGCTGTTAATGGGCCCATCAGGCCTTATCACACAACTCACCATCCCATTGTGAGATGTTTTGCCCAGAGGGAGGAGACAACAATTCCATCCTGGATATAAGCTGAGACTCTGAACACCACAGGAGCGCTTACCTACTGGACTCCCAGAGGACAAGAGCTACCATTGGACTTTCTCACCCCTTTCCTTTTCATAGGATCACTGCTTCAACGGAACTGCTTTGCTTGGACTGCTATTACCATAGAGTGTCAGGGTGTATCTGACTTTGTCAGTGTTCTTGTACTTCTGCATTTATTTATTTCTTTTAATTTTTTTTTCTCTATTAAATTATAATTCTGACTTGCGATCTCCCACTGGTTTGATTTCAAACTAGTACAACTTTGTATTCTGTTTGAAGGAATTGAATCTGGCCCTTAAAAGATATTAGCAACTCTACATAAGGAACCCAGCGCGACTCAGGCGCGGAAGGGTAGGGCTTGGCTCAGCAGGGCTTCCCTCTTGCATTTAAAGACTTAGGGCTTACAGGGAGCGCGGCAACCCAGGAGTGTGGCGAACAGGAGAGGGCAAACAGGGTTGCAGAGAGGCTGCTGCAGAGAGGCATTCTTGACGCAGTTCGCGCAGGCAGGTCGAGCAGGCAGGGCTGTAGACACTGGTTGGTAGGTGGCTTTTCTTCCTGTTCTTCCTTCTCTTCCTCCTTTACCCTGTCTTTCTCACCAATAATGGTGAATAAACGGTCCAATTCTGATAGCAAAAAGTGTGCTTGTTCAAACAGTGCCTCT
>VXBA01003730.1:571738-695639 GCA_013399895.1 Serilophus lunatus | reverse complement strand
CCAATACACAGTGCAAGCCACCTTTAACTTTTCTGCGGTTCAGCACTGGGTGAGGAAGCTCTGAGGAGGTTTTTGTTTCCTTGGGAGAAAGTCAGATTGACGTCGGCTTCACCCACAGTGAGGAGAGTGAAGGAAGAAGTACAACCTCCATGTTCCCATCCTGCTTGGCATCTTCTCTCTCCTTGATGAGAAGGCAGGGACAGGAAGGCAGCCCAAAGGATCTTCAGCAACAGGAATTTGCATTAGCAAGCTTCATACACAGATCACTCCTGCAGGAAAGCCTACAAACAAAACAAAATTTGATGTTTTCCAATTATTAATCCACTCCTGTATTTTTCCTTTTACTGGGTCCATGCAGAGGCAGCGATGGCTGTAGTCCAGACTGGGGCTTCTGTCACTCAGGGCTGGCACTGTTCCTCTGCCCTTGCAAGCACTGATGTCCTCTCTCTCCTCCCCCTGCAGGAGCTGGGAGCAGGTCCAGAAAGGCCAGCCAGCACTAAAACCAAACTCTGCTTTTTTACTTCCTGTATTACGGTCCATGGGAGTGGGCATTGGCTGTGTCAGGCAGCTGTGGTCTCAGCGGATTCTGCTTGTGGTGAGACACTTGGGATTCCTGATTTCTCCTCCTGGTGCTGCCATTTACTCGGTGTGTGGCCTTGGAAGACTCACTTAGCTCTGCAGTGCAGTAGTTTTTCCTTCTGTCAGATGGAATGCTGAAGGGCCAAGCCACAGCTGAGATAAACAGTAGCATCCTGGCAAGGAGTATAACATCTTACACTAGCAGCTCAAATGGAAGACACTAAAATAAAGTGTGTCAGATGTGGATCCTGCAGTGGTTACTTTCTATCTCAGACATAAAGATGCTGTGTTGATGAGTTGTTCTTTGCCAGTTTTTTGAAGAGACGGTGTACCATCAAATTCCACCAGCTACTGAAAGTTCATATGTTGCCATATTTCTTTCAGGGCAAGCAGTTGCATTAATATGCTGTGGGAATGAAGGGGATGAAGCTTCTCAGCCCCCATTTCCTGTCTCTGCAGTGCTCAGGAGCTATGCTCAGAGGTTAATCTGCTTGAGAGGCTCTAAACTCTATCCAGAGCTGGTTCTGGTAATGGGGAGGTGTGTCACAGTGGGGAAGGACCCTCTTCTGAATCTTGGGTGTTGGAGCTGCGTGTTGTAGTTTTGGGGAAAATGATATTGGAATTTGGCTGTTCCCTCATTTAGAAAATTCAGGGAACTGAACTGCCTTGAGACAGCCTCTGAACATCCTGCTTAATCAGAGATGATGAGAAGTGTTGCATATTCAGAGTTCTGTGCCTCAGTTTCCCCAGCTGTAAAAGTGATGGGAGTTTTTTCATTCCTCTAATGAGAGAGGATGAATTACTGTAGCTTAGACATTGCCCAAACTAAGCCCCTGAGTGGAAACCTCATTCCTCCTGCTTCACCTCTACAAACATATGTGTCCCTATTGTCTATTAGCAGTCAAGGGCACCAGAAGTCTTGAATCCTTGTTGCAAATAGCAGATGGTGCTGACATCTCTGTAAGGAGTAAAGGGTGAAACTAAGTCGGGGTGATTGCTGTGTATGCTTACATGTCTTAGGAAGAAGTCTACTCTTGCCTTGAGAAGGAATCAGGTGAAGCAAAAAGTGGTTCCACCATATTTTTTTCTGAGAGTTTGAAGCGTGTATTGGCTTGTTTCCTGAAGAAGTGGACAGAGGGATGAAAGATCCAGGTTCTCATTATATTTGACTCCCTCCATGCCTGTGGCAATAACCTCAGCAGAATCCACCTTCAGCTGCTGCAGCAGGAGATCTTTGTAAGGTGTGAGGACATCAAGCTCAAGAAGTATATGGTAAAACAATACCACATGTTGAAGGCACAATAGGAATAAGTCCATTTTGGCACAGCCTTCCACATGAAATCCCCTTTAATTTCGGTGACGTCACATTCCTGGTCTCAGGGAACCTACAGCAATATATTCTGTGTCATAAATAAATCCACTTGGGGACTAATAAACTAAACTGTTGCTAATTTGTAATGTGCCACTTTTGCAGCAGTATCCAAAATTCATATGCACTAAGATTCCAGGGGTGGAAAGAATGAGGTGGCTTGTCCCTAACCACTGCTTAACTTTTTAAGTTGCACTGGTGAGTCGGGTGCAGTTGGGCTTTTAGTGGGACCCCTGGGGAAGCAAGGCCATCTTAGCCTACAGTCTTAAAAAAGGGCTATTAAAATAAAAGCATACCCATAAATAAATAAAATTCAGGGAAAGGATGTCTTTGTGACTGGAGCAGGAACCCTGACTATCACCACTGATAAGCACAAGTGACTGCCTCAATATAGTTTATAGGCACAGGTGGGCCCTTTTGTATTTAAGGTCTCTCTGCCTGGGATTATTGCTTGGCCCTTGGAGGCCTTTCTGTCTGGTTGTGAGCAGAGGAAGGGGAGTGTGGCACCTCAGCAGGGCAGGGTGGTGCTTTCTGGCACAGTGGGTAACAACTGGTTATTGTTCTGCCTGCGAGGGTCCCACGTGTGCCTCAGTCTCTCAGTGTGTTGTGTCTGCTTTTTGGGAGATTCTGGTTTTAGATTAGGCTGAACTTTTTCCAGGGTAGAAGTAATAACTCAGGAAACACAGCAGTGCTAGTTGTCCTGAGTAGATCCATGTGAGAGCTGTCAGGAAACTGATTTGAATTTTTCCCTTTTGTTGCTACCAGAGAAAGCGATGTTGTCTGTTTTGTCACACCTTGGAGATGAAAATTTTGCTCTTTCAACTTTCTGGGCTCATATCAATATGAAAGGAAATGTCAGAGCACTGGAATTTCTCTCAGGAGACAACACCTTTTTTCTGACAGCTCTTCGGGTGGTTCCTGTCTAGGGAGACATTCAAAGTAACCTCAGACAGATGAGTACCCTGCTGTTGTCACAGAAGCAGCAAGTTGCTGCATAGCTTTACCTCCTCCTTGAAAACACTTTCTGCCCAGGACTGGCCTCATCCTCCCATTCTTTACATAATATGCAGCATCTCTCTCAGTGAAGTGCCAGTCTCTTCTGAAATGATAGTTGCTCCTGCACAAAACCCCCCAACAGTAAATGGATAAATCTGAGACTGTAATTTGCTGTACCATGAAAATAAAGATATCCCAGTTCTGTCCTAAAGGACTTATGCCCTGCCATGGACTTCCTGTGTGGTTCTGGGTAAGTGAGTTAAATTGTGTCTCTCTTCTCTGCGAAGGGAACTCAAATCATCTTTGCAACCTCATGTTGTCACTTAGAAGGGTGGATAGGACAGCTGAAGTTTACACGTGGCAATGGGCTCATGCTTGCAGTCTATAACTAGTGCGCTGGGCACGGCCAGTGAAGCCCCTCAGGGTCCTCCCTGCATTATCAGGGAGGCTCTGAGAGAAACACTGATAGGGAAGGTCATGGAAGCACCAAAGACAAACAATGACTGACAGCCTGAGATTCTGCAGTGTTGGTTTTGTTCTCTATCTTTACTAGGTAAGAGCTCATGTCCTGTTACTGCTTCCTTGGTGCTGTATGTCAGCCCTGAGATTCTGCTGTACCATTTTTACAGGAAGGGCATTGCAGCCCTCCCCAAAGGCTAAAGGAGATCCCCTGGTGGGACACTTCTTCACTTTTAGGAGTTTCTCCAACTTGCTGTCTGTAAGTGAATAATTGGCATCCATCCAGAAAACCTTCTTCTATCTTCTATCGTGATCGAATTTGATCTTCTTACTCAGAGGGGACCCATCAGACGTGGGTCGGCAGATAAACCAGTATAAGTTTAAGTAAGTCCTAACAGGAAGAAGTGTTGTTGAGTGTTTATAGCAGGGTCAGGATCTTTCATATTAATCTTTCCCTTCAGTGCTGGCAACCCACCCAAAAGTAACATCTACGAGTTCAGGTATATGGAACCTTTGGGAACTCAAGTTCTTGCCTGCCTGTGGAGCTCCCTGACAGGCTGCACGAGTGCTCTTAAATGATGATTAAGTCAAGTTACCGCCCTGTGCTGTTGTGGCAGGCTAAAGATTGGCATGTGGACAGCTATTTACTTTTTATCTGACATGCTCACTTCCTGCATCACAGTAACTTCAACTGTGGTATGCATGCTTAGCATAAAAGTTCTACTCCATCCCTTTTCAAAATGCTTATAAATGATAGAGAGTCTTAACCTAGTCCCCACGTGAAAATAAATTTGGAGTTGTCCACATCAGCATTTAGTTTGGATTAGGATCTTGCTTTTGAAATATATCCCTCAGTGTTACCCCTGTTGCACCTTGGTACTTATTGTGGATTCAACAGACATTCAGTCCATGGGACCAGTATTGTACTGAGCCAAAATAAACCTCCTGAAATGTATGTAATGTTTATGTCAGGCCCTACCTCTCCCCTGATCCATTCCTGTTGGGCCACACTACTTGCCAATTTAGCATTTCAGACTTTGATTTTTTAACAGCTTCCCTCAATCCCTCCTCCATCTCACATGTTACAAGAAACCCTTTTCACCCAGTTTCACTGTAGTCCATGTGAATTGGTGCAACTAGCTTTATTAGAAGCTGTGAAGTGTGGAAAATTGTCATCCTTGAGTCTTTTGACTGTTGTTAGCTGACCTAGGCTGACTTGTACCAACTAAATCTATTGTTACTTCATTAGCTGTATTTTTGTGATCACTCCTATTTATTTATATTTTGTACTAATAGCATTATTGCAAGGCCAGAGGATTATATTATCCAGGCTGTCTGAGCTCATCACATCTTGCAATGCTTTTAATTCCTTCCTCATTAGTAAAGGAGTGATTAGCTAGTATGTGATAGCCGTGGCCAAAGTAAGAGTTCTTTCCCTGACACTATTCAGTCCTCTGAGTGGTGGTAGAGCTTTTATTTTTTCCTTTCTTTTTCTCCCCTTTCCTTTTACTTTCTCCTTCCCTTTTCTTTCTTTTCCATTACCCCCCAGCCCTGCTGCCTGGTCCTTGCTGGGTTGAAAAGTCACAGGAGCTGTTTTCTGTCAATTTGTTGATATCTTCTTCCCCTCCTAGCCTGGCACAGAATCTACTTTTGTTAGTTTTCCTTTCAGGAATACATGTGCACTTCAGCATGAGGTCTGACAACCTTGACCCTCCAGGCATGACTAATTCCCATTTACAAGACTACTACAAAATCCATCTGATCAGAAGTGTCAGGGAGCCAGGAAAAGCCTGGTGTGTACAGCAGGCTGGAGCTGCTCTCCCTGTGCTGCGTGACAGCGTGTCCTCACCCAGCCGAGCTTGGCCATGATGAGAAGAAGTGGCACTTGGAAAGAGTGGGAGGTGGAAGGGAGGGAAGTAGGGTTTTGCAAGCAGCCAGTGGTGTATTTTTAATTCTATGCTTTTTCATAGCCAGACACTGTGGCTCTAGTAACAGCCAGGGTTGACACAATGATGTAGATTGAAACTAAAGAGTTTAAGATGTCTTGTGGTGGTTGAAGGCCTGGAGGTGGAAACTTCTGTGGGGTTGAGTTTGAAAGAAGGAAAAGAGCAGCACAAGGCCACTAACAAGTTTTTAGGAAGTTGCCTTCAAAGTTTTATCTTTATGCTTTTCAGGAATAGTGGTAATGATAATCCCAACTGGTTGTGAGTTTTATTTGGGTTGGGATTTTTGATAGTGTCTGTTTTACAACTGTGTCTTGGAATGACTCTGAGATTAGCTTAATTAGTTAGAGCATAGTGCTAATAACACCAAGGTCAAGGTTTGATCTGTGTATGGGCCATTCACTTAACAGTTTGGCTTGATGGTCCTTGTAGGTCCCTTCCAACTCAATATTCTGTGATTCTGAGAATTGAGAAACAGAAGTGAAGTCTGAGAGAAAGTTTTCTTTAAGGCTGTAAAATAATGAGGGCTTTTCAAGAATGAAGCCTTGGGAGGCTGAAAGCATCCTTGTGACATGAAAACAAGGTTTGTATTTAGTTGCCCAAAGAGAGCTGGAAAAAAGAGTGAAAGAGAAAGACAATGTCTGATGATAACAAACTCTGGAGAGAAGGCAATACTGAAAATAAATGAAGCATCTCAGTTTGTGTCGTGGCCTGTAGCAAATAGGGTTTGGTTTTATGGGCACAGCGCTGTACAAATCCAGTCTAGAGCATAGGAGAAGCACATAGAGAGCTGATTCAGCAGCTTTGCTGGGTTTTTTCACCTGGAATTGTTTGGTCCCCTTTTTATTTTCCCCTTTGGACTCCAAGAAGGGAATTTCAACATTGTCTGAAACCTTCTCAATCACATTTCTGAAATCAAAACATGGTACGAGCTATGGGAAGGTGTTTTTTTAAAGCTCCTGTTCTAACCTGGAAAGACCTGAATTCTGTGTGGGTCTCACCCAAATTCCAAAGAAGTCAGTCTTAGGATTGCCATATGCTTTAAAAGAAATTGGACCAAAATGCAGAAATTTCCTATTGGTCTGGCCCATTTATGTGGATTTTTGCCCACTCAATTTAAAAGAACAATTTATATCATGAGGAACAAACCACTTTTGTTGTGTTTTTCTGTGTTTGGATTTTTTTCCTTACTGTTACTGATGGAGAAATGATGGCTGTGACTTTTTTTATTGTTATAATGTGTCAATGAGGAGAAAAGGTGATTCAAATATTTGCTAAAGGAAGTCTTCTCATTAAGCTTGGTGTGAAGGTTACTCTACTTGACTACTTGGAAGAAATGTGATGTGTACCATTTGAAGACCCATTAGTGTACAGTGTCTGAAGCTTTAGCCTGTAAAGCAGCGATGCTGTGGCAGAAAATTCCATGCTAATTGAAGACAGCTCCTCTCTATGACTGACTCTTCCCATCTCTGTGCATCAGAGTCCTTTGAGATGTGGGTTCATGCAGGTGTACCAAAGGACTCATCTCCATCTTCCTGTCACTTCTTCAAAGAAGGAAACCCACTCTTCTCTTACCAAAGGTGATTTATCCAAATCAGCATCAGGAAAGTGAACCCACATCTTCTAAACACAAGGTAGTGTCTTTACCACTGGGCACAAACTGTATTTCTTTCTAGCTCTATTGCAAGTCACTACCAAGACACATTGGAAGAGCTCTCATATGCATTGGAGCTGGAACAGCAGAACAATTTTGTGACTGGTTATGCTAGAAAGCTGCCTGACTATGCTTCTAATTCAGCCCCAGCTGAAGCCCGAACACCTTATCTGCACAGAGCAGAGCAAGGGAAAGCATCACCTCTCCAGAGTTTGCATCTGTAGAATCAAGTCCTACATGGATTCCTGAGTTTACTGAATTCCTGAGTTTACTGCTCAGCCTTACCTTCTCATAATCTCTGCTTCATAAGGTTTTTTTGCAGGACTTGTAGGAACATAATTGCTTGGAGACCTGTCTATCACCTGTTGTAAGAAGAGGCAATAAGTTCAGTAGCCTGCAACCAAGAAGGCTGCAAAACTAACATAGGCCAAACATATTTCATCCCTTCAGGCTTCCACTGCCTTATACACTCTATTTTCAAGGCTGAAGAATTATAATGTAAATCATCCACTTACTGTTTGCAGAATAAATGCCCACTGATGGACATGAGAAAGATTCTTTACATGTCCGGTACATACGTGAACAGTAGCCCAGGATCTTCTACTCAGCCTTTTCCTGAGGTGCAAGTGTTATTTCTTGTTTTGAGTTTAGGGTTTGGAATTTAATTTCCATCTTAATGTAGTAACTCAGAAGTAATAAATGTTTTAGAACAAAGTCATGGAGTGGCTCATTTATGGTAAGCTCTGACCATAAGCATGTGATGAATGAACTTCAATTTAAATGCCAGTGGTTGGGATAGCGGCAGGCGGTGGCTGCTACTCGAATCCTACACCATCAACATGTTCCAGCCACAGAGGACCTCATTTTATGGAACAAATTTAGTAGGGCTTTAGCCTGGCCTCAGGGATTTCTGAAACTGCATTTAAGAACCCCCACTAAGGAGAAAGGAAAGATGTCTAAGTAAACATGACTGTTTAAAGGAAATGTCTCCATTGCCCATATGAAACTTAAACTTGGTCCTTCTCAATTTGTCCCTTCAGTGGACATTTGTAATGTATAGGCAAAAAAGTAGGAGTCCCTCACTTCATGGTGTAATTGATGCAGTGGTGTAGCTTGGTGCGAATCCAGCAGCTTGACAGAGCTACTTCTAGGTTATACCAGTGAAAACCTGAAAAAATACCACCTGTAAATAACTGCTGTAAAGGCAAATGTTTGAAAACCTCAAGGATGCTGAGCTCTGATTTACACATCTCAATTTCAGTTTTATTGACAGGACACTGCTCCAGTGAAGCAGCAGATTCTCCTTGCTGACAGTCAGGCAAAGATGTATCTCTGAGTAGTGGGCTCGACTAAAGTGTAGGTGATGGCATTTTTTACCTGAGCCTCTTCAAGGAAATGCTGCTGGGTTTCGTGGACCAGGTCCTTTCAGAGCTTGTCTGATGTTGAAGTTTGTCATAATCTTCCTTTAAAAGGGTTGGGTTGTGCTGTACCACTGACCTGAGGGGGTCAGTGATTCTTCCCTGGCTGGGTGTCTAGTTCAGAATGTGAATTGCCAAGCTTACTATTATGAATTTACCATTATTATGAAGCTAACATGGTATTAATCAACAGAGTGATGATACTGGGCAGCAAATTCTCTAGAATGTAATAATCAATGATTTAATGCTTGTTAAACCAACTGTTGGAGGAAGACGAGCACTTCCTGAGCCTGGCCTTGCCATTTTCTATTGAGTAAACACATTTCTAGTGTTAGTCTTTTTAATTGAAAGCCATATAAGTCTTTTGGGAAGTAGTGGGGGATCCAAGAACTGTATTTATTTTAGAGAAAATAAATAGATTCTGTCATCTGTTGCAGCACTGTCACATTGGTTTCCATTTACAACTGGAAAAAGAAAGAGGCTAAAGGCATTTTATTCCTATTATTTTCCCTTGATTTGTTTCTTTCCTTGCTTCCATGTGTGGGTGGGTTGTTAAGGTTTTTGTCTTGCTTTGTTTTGCAATTTTTTTATGGCCCTCATTTTCAGGCTGTGAGGCTGGAGCACATGAGGGTGGGCAGTGTTTTAATTTCTGCTTGGAACTCCAACAGGTAGTAAGTTGGTAAGTTGCGGTTTTAGGAGGAAGGTGGAAGACAGTAAAACTATATGTTTGGTAAATTTTCAAAATGTCCAGTGGCCACTGTTCCTATGTAGGAGAAGACGTCCTTCCCATCCCTCTCCTCATCCTGTTTCTGAGTGGTTTTGCAGAATGGCTACAGCTAAGGCTTCCCTAAACTGAAAGTGCCACAGCTTGGGATGATAATTGAAAAAGATGCATATTGTTATAAACACTCAATTATTTTCCTTCTTTCTTGTGGAGTTGTTATTAAGCCGAGAGGTTCAGAAGTTCAAAAATATAAAGGAATAATTTGTACAAGAAAAGAAGGGAGTCTATTTCACAGGCTATTGATGCTTCCACTGGGAATTAGCAGTAGCTGTTGGAGTAGCCAGGGTCATACAGAGCAACCATGCATTCTGCTCCCACTTAGGAAACCCCTAATTTTTAACTTTTTCACAGCCACAAGCTTACATTTCTGGCTATGAAAAGTGCAGGGAATGTTTGAGGAGCTCTTATTAAAAAAATAAACTTCAAATGGTGATTGACTCCCTTTTTATGTCTCTAGAATGGGGCCCATAAATCTCAACAGTTTTCTCTTCAATGGCTACTTGTTCTTTTTGGTTGGTGACAACTTTTATTTTAAGCAAGCTCAATTCTTAAATTAACCCTTGTGTTGACTCAGACCTCCTTGTTTGTCTTTGCTTTGCCTCCCACGGATGGAGAAATGCTCAGCATATGGTAACGGATCCATTCCCATTTCATCCTTGACATGAAATGTGGACATCATTGTGTCGCTGGAAGAGGGAGGAACCAGACTTGAGGAGATCTACTTCCAAAGAAAGCACTGAGCTCACAGTTGTTGAGGATCCCCTTTCACTCTTTGACACTGGGCTGTTGGCAGAGCACTGAGGGTTTAACTTACCTGAGCCCAAATATTGAAATTCACATGTGAGCGTTCAGACTTCCAGTCCTGTCCAGTATGGATGAGTTTTGGCACTCCTCCTTTTTCACTCTTTTAATAGCAAATATAAGGACACAGCTGTCCAGCTGTCCCTGGATTTTTCCTGTGTTTAGAATGAAATCCAACTTTTGAATCCTAGTGAGGAAAAAGCTAATAAAAGCCCTATAAAAATCTCAAGCAGCATCAGACATTGAACCTACCAGAAGACACAAATGAGGAATGGTTTGATGTGCCCTTTGGTGTCCGTCAGCTACCGAGTCTCCTTCACAGGTATGCAGGCTCTGGGAGCCAGGGACACGCCTGCTCCAGTGCCTGCCTGTGTGTGGCCAGCCAAATTTGGAAGCTCTATCTTATATCTTTCTGTCAGTGACCTGTTATACAGTCCTGGGGCCTAATGCTTGTGTCAACAGGAGGTTAGGTTTCATGGCATCCTGAGTAGAGCAGGAATGTCCTGGCTTATATTTGTCTCCCCAGGAGAGGGAGAGGGTGGGAGAGAAGCATTCAGCAGCTACTGGGCAATCTTCTGCCATCTCTTGACAGGCAGTGATATAAATCAGAGCCTTGAGTGGGACACCAAGGCAAGACCTCGTGGCTCTGCTTAGATCCCTATCAGCCGTGATTAATTCAGTGTTATAGGTGGAAGGATAAACACGGCTTCCTGTAATCTTAATTGTTTCCACCAGCCTTTGAACTGATGCATCCATCTGGTAGCATTTAGTTGTGAATACAAAGGGTCAAATTCTGCCCGAGACTGCCTGGTAGGCAGCAGGACCAGTTCTGAGGAATGCCAGTGCCAGCTGGGAGTTGGCCTCTCAGTCATGCAGTGTAACAGAGGCAAGGGGACTTGAGTTAGTCCTGAATAGGTGGCTTGCAGTAGCATCCAGAGACTTTTAGGTGCCAGAGCTTCTGAATTTGTTAGAGAAGAGGCTGGCAAAAGTGGCTTAAGATGGATATGGATGGGCTGGAGCCTTCATTTGATGCTACAGGAACATCTGCTCTGCCATTCCCAATGCTCTTATGAAAAGTCCAAAGAGAAGACAATGGGGATTGCTTTTCTTGAGCAACAACCATTGTAATTAAAAGGGATTTTTTTTGATCTTTCACAGAACTACTATCTTCTTGCATCAGGAGTCCTTCCCCTCCTCTCAGGACTCTCTTTAATGGGCTCTGGGTCTGCAATCTTTGTAAGTCACTGGTTCATACACTCACCGATTTACCTTCAGAGCTGTGCACGGGGCTTGGCTCGTCTCTGACATTGCTGTGTACAAAGCATTCCCGTGATAATAGCTTCAAAAATTCTGTGATAGTTTTGCTCCCTCTTTAACATTACCATGTACCTGTGGGAAATTCTGAAAAGGGCAACAATCTTGATATATTTGGTGGAGGGGGCGTGTTTTGAAAGCAAAGGTCTTTGGCAAATGCAGCCTGCAAGGACAGAACTAGCTTATTTCAGCTGACAGCTTTGGAGAAAAGCAGCCTTGCTAAGTTTCAAATTAGTGTGGGTAGACACTAATAAGAAAATTTAGGGCTTACAACTGAGAGGGAATAGTTTATTGCTTTTTGGTTAATCTCTTTTCAGTTTCTATCAGTGTAGAAAGAACAGAGCATTTTCTCTCAGTCATTTGTGCCCAAAGCAAAATGTGATGAAAACAGGCAAACTAAAATGTAATTTAGTTTCCTAAAAGCAAAGAGGAGAGGTCACTCCATCAGAAAAAAAAGAGTCAGAATTTGCAATTTAAACAAGACTCCACGAAGTCTTTGTCTTAGTAATGTTTGTTTTCTAATGCCTTGAATCCAGTAACTTCTAGTTACCAGAGCTCAGTAAAGCATTTTTCCTGAGCAACTTCTTTTGCAATCTATTCAATTTTTGCCTCTCTATATAAACTCCCTGACATTTTTCTCAGATGTGTTTATTGTTTGTGCCTTCACTGAATAATTCCAGAGCTTCACTTCATTTCTAAGTGGTCCTGAGCATTTGCTACTCAAAATCCAAGCTAAGTTTCTTAGAATTTTATGATTATATCTCAAAATTTGAGGAACAATTAAATGGCAAGCATAACTGCTGTTGTACAAAATTGCCTGCCAAGTGAATTAGCAAAGCATGGTTGAGGCATATTAAGCTGATCAACTTCCATCTGCAAGGAAACTGGCCTGTAAAGCCACCTGAACCTACTCCCCATCTCACCTACTTTATGGAAGGTAAAAAAATCATGAGCGGGGAAGAAATGCAGAACAGATGTTATCTTCAAAATGAGCTGATCCCCCACAGGTCCGTGGAGGATGTCATTTCCTACCCCCTGCAACATCCCCATCTCCTCCTCCGAGGTGTGCAGACAGGATTTCAGCAGATGTCAATCATCACAACGATGCTAAATTACACCAGATGACACTGGCTCTAAAACTCCTTGAGCTGCTAGGAGTCAGGCATAGAAAGTGAAGTCAAACCTGGGAGCAATCCTCTGTGCTCTTCTCAGTACCCGTACCACTGCTTTGGGATTCCTGCTTGGATGTCTTACTTGCTGTCCTGGAGTAGAAGAGTGGGCTGAAGCCTCTGAGCTCTGGCCCCACAGTCATGATTGTGCAAAAGGCTGCTATTCATCCATGTTATTCCAGGGCAACAGCAATGAGATTTACTTTTGGGAGTCACTTTTTCTCCCCTGGAGGTCTTCAGGACTTGTCTGAGCTGTGTCCTCATGTGCAATGTCTTCAGTGGCTGTAGGATTTCTGGGAATCTTCCTGGTGAAACACAGCTGGAGAAGGAAAAACCTACTGGGCATTTATGGAGTGTTGCAAGGGATGGCAGTGTGTGCTTGCTTAGCTGTGGGTGTATTTACAGAACCACCAGTATTGAACAGGCAAGGAAAAAGAGGAGAGGGGGAAAGAGTTTGTTTGGCTCAGCTTCTGGGACTGCATCTAAGGAGTGGGGAGATATGGCAAAAGGGGCAGGAGGTGAACCTGAGGCAGATCTCTTTTAGGTAGTTTCACTGCTATTTGTGTGTATGCCCAGAAAAATACCCTTTTTATTATTTAGTTGGTTATTTGAGGAAATATCCCACCTTCAGGAATTTTTGAAGGTGTGTGAAGAATATTCTTCAAGATGCTTTCTTCTTAGAAGAAAAGAGAAATTTAAATATTACTTGAATGAAGTGCTTTCTTCAGAATTTGCCGATTTATATAAATGTTTTACAGCAATATCTGATTCTTGGCTGGGAGATTCTTGCCAGGAGAGCAAAAATCTGAGAACGCTCCTCTTGATTCTTTAGCAGCATATATTCACTGTTAGCTTTTTTCATAGGTGTTCTTTGACTGGAGTGGAGACTGTTTAGCCTGGGCTTAGAAAAGCTTCAAGCAATAAGATCTTTTTAGTTCTAATGATAATGAAAATGTAGCAGTTAGAATTGTCTCTTGAAAGATAACCTCCCGTAATTCATAAACAGTAGAATTAGATTGAGGGACCTAATATATAGTGTCTGAATTTATCATTTTGACCTTGAAAGCTAACAGAGAAGTTTGTTACAAATAATTAATTTTATAAATTTCTTCTGTCCTGGCAACTTGACTGTTTATAGATTGCAGTTTCCTTGAAGCTATTTGTTAGCTGAATTTATTTGCTGAATAATTGATGTAAATATCTCAGTGAACAGTAAGTAATTATTCTTGGCCTCTGCTTAATTTGAAGGCAAGTGCTTGGCTGCAAGTAGATGATATTAGAAATTTGAGCTGCTGTGATTTGATGGGTAGGTCACCTTCTTTCCCTGGCTGACTGAATTTTGAATAATTTTTAAGTAACTTTCTCCTTCCAGGCAAAAATGCTGTAGACTGCACCAGGGCTGTAACACTATATATAGAGAGCAGACAGCACTCCCTGTGCCATAAAGGATTGGATGCTTCCCCTATTCCCCATGTGCTCCAAGCTCCAAAGTGTATTTTTTGTCTTGGGCATCTCTGCTTCTACATTTTCTCTTTACTGCATCTCCTTCAGAAAGGCAGCTGAGGCAGGAGTTGCTTCTGTTAAACTCCTGGCTGCATCTGTAGCTTTTCCTACCTGTCCTCTTCAATGGAGACCCAAGACTGAGGTCAGTGTCCTGTGCTGCAGGAGCTTCCACCAAGCTAGCCATGAGTCTTGCAGAGAGCATGGCAGCTCCCTGTTAAAACATCCACAGCATGTGGCTCAGTGAGTGTGTTTTAAAGGGTCATTTTCAGCACAGGCTTCCCTGCAGAGGGACCCAGCAGGCTGCCTCCGAGGAGTGCACTGGTGTAGCTCCAGCTATACCCTCCCAAAAAGTGCCTGCTTCTCTTCCCAGTGAATTATGCTCGATCACCTTTTGTGCTCTTTCCCGGGCTTTGATAAAAATTCCTTGGAGCGGTTGTTTGTAGTATTTTTGTGACCATCTGTTGGTACCCAGGGCTGTAATGGCACTTCCTAATAGTGCTGCCATTTTGCTGGAGGAGGAGGTGGCCCAAGGCATGGACTGTTGGCTCACATGATGCCTCTGCACCCCAAAACCCTCTGGCTGTCAATGGGAGGATTGGAACTTAATTTAGGGAGCACCAACAGCAGCTCCAGCCCTTCGTGCTTTGATGTAGCAGCCTTTGGAGAGGGAGCCTGCTGAGGGGTGTGTAGTGCACTGCCCATCACACGTGCTTTACAAGGTCTGCATTATAGCCATGAAGCTGATCCTGGGGTTATAGGTGTGAATTTCCAGGAAGAAAGAGGGTCTGTCCTGGTAAGACCACCTGGGGATTGCTGTATCCTGTAACAGCTGGCACAGATGGGGTCCCATTGACTGTCCTGGTTAATGACAGGGATTTTCTCCAGATGAAAAAGACCTGAAGAGAGCAGGCTGCTACATGAAGCCCATGTTTATTAACAGATATGGGATACCCTATGACTTGTCACTGTTTCCTACAATGGCAGACACATCTTGCATAATAAAATTAATTTAAACTTGAAATAATGCTAAGCTAAAATAAAAACCAACAATCCACCACAAGCATATATCCCTTCTGAGTTCAGCTTTCTGTTTCCTCTTTTTTCCTTTTCTTATGCTGTTTCAAATCTACTTTTTTTTTATATTTTGTTTTTCCTTTCCCCACTGACCTCATAAGGATTCAGTCCACTTCAGAGTTAGGAAACTTTCCCTTTTCTCCATCTATCAACTCAGTCATGCTCACATGGAGACTAGAAAACTGAGACAGTTGTTGCCCAAAAGCGTTTGTCCTTGGCCAGAGGTTGCAGCTCCATCTGGCTCATTGGAAAGTGCTCCCCTTACTGATGGGCTGTGACCTATGCTCCAGCATGCTGACGCATATTGAAATTGGCACCTGCTTGTGCTGATACCCTGGGCTGGGAGTTGGAAATTCAGGACATAAAGATAAGTGTCCCTTTCAGCCATTCTTGCTGCAGGAGCAGCAGTCTGGAAAGGGGCTGTGCTGGCATTGCGAGGTGTTAAGCTGGGATGGGTGAAGGAGTTAATCTGCTGCCTCACTGTAATATAATAGAAAGAAAAACATGCCTGTGGGGCTAGTCCATTTTACTATGTAGCTTCAGCTGGTAATTAAAAAGCAACAGTTCAAAATTAAGCAGTAATATGAATAAACCCTAAATTAAATACACCCAGGACAGGTTGCACTTTTCAATGGGTGGATGGTTAGCATATCATGAAAGTAGACTTCTTAAAAAGCATCTTGGGCTGGATGCCTAAAGCCAGGAGTTTCCCAAACTGCTCCAGAGTTTTGCTTTCTACCATGAGGGTGCCCCTTTCATTGCAGCTCACTCGTCACTGAGGCCGACTGGTACACTCAGCTCAGGGCATGTTCCCACATTCCTTCTGTTACGGTGGAGACAGAAAAGAAAAAGCAAAACCCCAGATGGGCCCAGTAACAATTTTATTTGTAAGTCAGAGCGCAAATGTGGTTTCAGGTTCTTGGGAATGGTTTCATGTGCCCCCTTTGAAGGTGAAGATCCTGAAAGCAGGGACAATGTGCCCATTTAAGGTGGAGGAAAGTGATCATGGGCAGTGGCCTTTGGGCATCCTGCCAGGCATCCATTTGGGGAATGCAATTGCTGAGCAAAGTAGCAGGCTGTGAGCTCTGTGTGTAGATCAGGCAGATGGCTGCTCTTCAATAGAGTGGTGCAACCAAGCACGGGGATAATTTTGAGGTGAAGGCATGGGGAGCAAGGAGGTGGGTGGGAAGGAGTGATAGGAGAAGAGGTATTTTCATCCACAAGCTCCCCAACTGGCAGATTTCCAAAAGATGGGAAGTGTTGTTTGAGAAAAAGTTCACCCTCTGCTCACCTCATTTCATACATGCTTTCCCAAAGTGTCTGTTACCAGACGCTTTTGGGGAGTGTTGGACTTATCTGGGATGACTGTTCTTGTTTCAATGACACCTTTGAGCGATGTGCTGCAGCCCCTGCGGCACCTCTCCTGGAGCACTGCCCTTCTCCAGAAACCTCCTCACAAACTTCCAGTGCCCACAAAGCTCTTGTGCTACATTGGGGTGAGGAGGTGTGTCCCTGACATTGTGGCAGCATTTGGGTTTCTGAATATAGAGGTTTGCTCTTTACTGGCAAGTGAATGACTAAATGGAGCTGGATGCCAAGCCAGGCTTGCTAGGGTGGTAGCATAGGAAAAAACAGAGTGGGAACCGTTGAGGACTCAGTGATATGCAGGAGCCAGGCTGACAGCTAAGCCCAGGGCATCACCAGATACACAGCAGGGCCGTGCCTGGTGAACCTTTTTGCTGACAAGATCTAAGACTGCGGTCCAGAAGTCTAACAGTGTCGCAAGCCATCACTGCCAGGCAGGGTGTTGGTTACTGGAACTGGTTGCACTTCATTGAAAAAAGACTTGCAGAATTAAACTGCTCAGAGTGTAACTCATTTGGTGAAAATGTTTAGCTGTTTAGATGGAGTTACTCATCAAAATTAATCTACTGAGCTCAGTACAGCTGAGAAATTAGACTGATGCAGAGGTGCTGGATATGGGTAAATCCTGTGTACAAAATCCACACAAGCCCTTTTAACAGAGGTAATTCTGTCCTTTGCAGTGTTTCAGTTCTGATTCAGTTGCAAATCCATCCTCTGTTATTTCTTAATTTATTTCCCTAATATTGAATTTTGGCATTGACAAAGTTACTCTACAGAATCAGTGCTCACGTCATGAATAGTTGTACATCAAGCTGAGTTACTGGCAAAAGAGACCAAGCTAATGATGTGGTGAGGGCATTGAAACTAAACCATCCTTCCACCGCAGTGTGATGATTCACAAAAGGGGAAAGGATGGAAATTCCATATCAAGCCCTTTTTGCCCCTCCCTTTCTTCTACATTAATCTGGACTTCTAAGTGCCTTTGAGAGTTACACAATTTATTACCTTTAGAAGACAAGTTTTCAGATCTTATCCTCTTTCCCATAGTGCCTTGGTTACAGCTGCTGCTGAGTTCAATTTATGTATTTAAGACCTGTTTTTGAGGGAGAGTTTACCTATTTAAGGTGGGTGTGGGGTTTATAGTATATATACAGTATATGTTTTTAAAGTACTTTCCAGACATAAATTAAATCCATGGTCTTTGTTTGTCGTCGTAATGACCTTGGGCAAGGCAAGACTTGCATCTAAGAGCACGAACTATAGTTATCTTGCCTTTTCTATCAGGCAACCCACCAAAAACCCAAACAGCTGCGCTCCAGGCTCTGACCATGTGCCTTCCCCAGCCCTGCTCAAGCCAGGAACTGGGTGCAGAAGAAATAGTGTAGTAGGGTCAGCCCATGGAATGTATGACAGCTGCCATCAACCAGGAGAGTCCTTCTGTGACTTGTGAGGTTTGGAGCTGAGGGAATGGGGGTTGCATGCACACTGCAGTGTTTTCTATGTAGAAATTCTCTGTTGTTTTTAAATGCCTTGATTCAATCATAACACAATGAAAATAATATTTAAAAAAAAATTACCTTTGCATATGCAAGTTCTTCATAGGAACTCTGCATAAAGAGGAAAGTCAGGGAGCTGAAGTGAGGCTATTGAAGTCAACTTGAAGAGGAGCTTTGGGCATGAAGGGCTGAAGGCTGGAGCCCCAGTCTCCCCTGCAGGTTTCCCAGAATCAAGAGAACCAATCTTAGCCCCAGGGCTGCACAACAGTAGCCTGACTGCTCTGCCCTAGGCCGTGCCTGTGTGTCACTGTTGTGGCTGAGCTCTAGGATGGGTGGTGGCTCGGGGTATCTCCAAGTGCCTTGGTCAGATTCAAACTGTTTTATTAAACTAGTTAATTGGCAGTTAGAAAGGGAGTGGGGGAAAACGAGGTCCTTAGGTCTCCCTGGTCAGTGCCAAGCCGCAGACTGTTAACTACTCCTGCCTTTCAGAAGCAATAACTGTGGGTTTGGGGAACATATGGAACTAACTAGCCGAAAGGCTTTTATGAGGAGCTTTAACAGGGGGCACGGTTTGTGAGTAGAAATTCCAGTGGATGAGTTAATAGTTTCACTTTCCTTAGCTGTCCCTTTATAGGAAAAACAACAACAAAGCCGGGCACGTTCCTCTCTTGGCCCTGGCTGTACAATGTGCCGATGCATCCAGAATTTTGTTTGGACACTGAGGGAGTCCTTTAGTAGATCCCCCAGGACCCATTTTTCCAGAGCTATTTCCTGATGCTGACCTCATTAGGTGAGTTTCACAGCTCACTAATTCCTAGCAACAGCACAAGAGATTCAAGGAAAGGGGAAACCCATATTCTGGAAACCAATGGAACTGAACAGTTTTGGGCAAGCACTTTTATTGCTTTTTATTAATCTGGAAAATCAGGGACTTGCATTTTTCTTTCTTTCATTTTTTTTTCCCCCAAGTCACCATTTTGACCTGAAACTATATTTGATTTTCTATTTCATTTCAGATTAGGATAACTACAAAAGAGGAACCCCTGCAGAACTGTATCTCTATATTGCAGTTTGTTTTGAAGAGTAGGAGAGTGAGCATTTCTTTTCCAGAATTGCAATTTGGGCAGTGACAGGATAAAGTCAATCAAATGCTTCCAGTAATGCTTATTTAGCATTTGCATTGTGGTGGCATGTGTCCAAAAGAGAGAGCAAAGGAAAACAATAAGTTGCCTGCTCAAGAGTTGACATCATAGTATGAAATTTAAGTACTTGTTTTTGTGGTATTGTTATTAATCATGGGTCTGTGCAGGGGTCATCCTGTAACTCCAGCTACTGGAGTCCTGTGAATGCAAAGTTTGGTCTGAAGAGTTTTCCTAGGGATGCCTTTCATTCTCAAGTCTCCTGCATAGCAAACATACTAGAAGAACATACTCAGTTTCACACACTCAGAGAATGTTCTGAGCTGGAAGGGACCTACAAGGATCATTGAATCCTACTCTTAAATGAATGGTCCATTTGTCTTAAGCTTAACAAAAAACTTTTTTCTTCTCTTCTAATTCCTGAATTTGTTGTCTGTTTTATTAGCAATATATTTCATAGGAAGGGTTGGGACTGCTCAAGCATTTTATCTGCTAATAAGATTTCCTTGACTTGTTTTACAGTGGCCTATAAGGTGCTCCCACAAAGCTGTTCTTCCATTGTGGCACTATTTGGCACCTTAGTCAGACAAATTGAAGAAGTGGACCTGGCAAGGTTTCCTCTTGGTTACACAGGAGAATAGGTATGCCTGTCCACAGCTGACATAACCAGGAATAATGCTGTATTTGATGGATATTAACTTGTTTTTTGTTTTCTGGGCTTTCTTATTCTTTTTGTCTAGGGACAAACACACATAAGATGGATAAGGAGAAATGTCTCTTGTACAAAGGCCATGTTTTCTCCTCCTTAGCTGTCACATACAACACACCAGTGGTTCCTGGTGCTCTGTAGAACTGGTGGGACCCACTCCTGCTGGCATTAAAGCAGAACTCTTAGGTCTTCCCTAAGGTTTGAACTGGTGTCTCCAAACACCTAAATAAATTCTGTGTTTCGAGTGAATGACACCACTTGGATAAAAAGGTTGATCAGTCACAAATGGCAGGAGTCAGAGACAGACATGCAAAAATGTCTTCAAAGCACACCAGGGTGAGGACCGTAAATTGTGTGAATAAAAATGCACTTTCCCAGAGCCAAAGTCATAACTTCCCATCACTTCCCAGAACAAATCCTGTCTGCTCTGTTTATTAGGTGGGACTGTGTATAGGCAGTCGCTGTAAGTGTGTTTATTTTGAAGTCATCAGTTGCTCAGCAATCTCAGGCACCTCTGGGAGATTTAGCTCAGATAGAGGTTTAGGCTGGAGGTCGTGGGGTCACTGATATTAAGATAGAAAGAAGGAAAGGAAGCAGCGTTGTTTTTGTGGCATTATCGGAACAGTAAGGAAAAATAAATTCAGGTTTTAAGATGGCTTTAACCTGGCTCTGAAGGAAATGGTCTACAAATCCAGACAACAAGCAGGCGACTGTGACGAGACCCCGCTTCTCGTTAAATTTGTTTTGAGCTGCCCAACCAAAACCCGTGGTGGTTATGGCTTGATTAAGCAAGACTTCTCTGGAAATCTGTTAAGTGGTTACAGCTTTCCTTTAGCATATCCAAGTGTTTGAGTTTCTGATTTTAACTTTCTCCTGAAATAAAATATCTTGACTTGCTTTTGGGGCAGTAGTTTGGACCCAGCAATGAGCTCTCTCACATTCCTCGTGCTGGATGAGTTCAGCTGGTGGCCAGCACCACCTCTAGGTTCCAAAGCTGCTCCAAGGCAGAGAGCAGGTACTCGAATGTCCTGGGACTAATGAAATCTGGGGACTGAGGCATGGGGATACATCTGCTCTTGTAAACTCCAAATAACTCATTCTGTCTCATGCGGAGTCTTTGATGTCTTATAAGAAGTGAACTCGTACTCTGGGCTTTTCTGCAGTCTGGCACTGATTTTTAAGGAGCATATAGACAATTTTCTTTAAGAAAACTCTCTGCAAATGTGACTGAAATCAAGTAATAGGTTTCAAATTTATTGGGAGGAGACAGACAGAGCATTAATGCACAGGACTGGTTTCCCCAGGAAGCCAGAATAAAAATAAAAAAAAAAAAAAAGAAAAAAAGGGAAAAAAAGGCACTGGGAGTAAAGTTAGGATTTGTTTATCGCCTTCTCAATATTCTGTCATAAAACACTGTCTTACCCTCAGGGTATGCTGGTGGTTTGTATATGTGTGTGTGCCTATGTGTATACATATTTTTGTATATAAAAATCTAGCAACTTCCATTGTTTAAAAAATCAAAAATGAGAAGGATTTTGCTAAAAGCATTTTGGGAAAACCTCTGCTCTCATTTTTCCTGTCAATGTTTTTGTAAGCTTTTATTTTTATTAGTCAAAATGTTTAGAATCCCCAGGAAATCCTGGGATGAACGATTTCCTCTTCGAGCTGTAGCCCTCAGGGGTAAAAGAAAAAAGCTTAGATCTTTTCAAAGGTTAGAAATTTTTCAAACTGTATTTTTTGCATATTTTTTAAATTAGAGAAAAACTAAGTTAGGAAGATGCTTAACTTCAGGCTGTGGCCCTGGTTGATCTCTTTGTAGAAAAGCCTGAAGAGACCCTTAAATCTGGGCAAGGAAATCTTTTAGGCTTGGATCTTAATGGGGAACCGGTTGCTGGATTGAGGTATAACAGGTTCAGTTGAAAGACCATCTTTTTTTTTTTTTTTTTAAAAAAAGTAAATTAAAAAATAACATTTGCTTTTCCTCAAACATTTTGTTAGTTAGCGTGTAGTAGCTTTGTATTTATTTTGTGTTAATATTTTAGTAAGAGGCTGTTAGTGCCCTGCAGATACTTTATTATTGTTAATATAATTGACATTATTATTAATAATAATAAAATAACCCATCCTATTTGTTATATACGAGGTATATACAGTCCAATCAACTGTTTACTTTCCTTCTTCTTCAGATAAACTTCAATGGGAATCATAATTTCAAACTAATTTAAACTTCCATCCTGCAAATACATTTGTACATTGTTAAACTCCTCTGAGTTTCACTCTTTGAAGTGGGTTCCGTTGCTAAAATTTAAGAGGGTAAGAATATGTGTCACAGACTGCAGCCTAGCTGGGCCAGCTGGAGCTCAGCATGAAATTACTCAGGGAAGGATGGGACACTGGTGTCATAAATGAGAAAAGGTAAAAAAGTGTTGAGATGTGAGGCTGAGGGATGCAGGAGTCTTTTAATGAAAAATGACACATAATTTTTCAGAACTCTGAATTTACAATCACCACATATCACTTTATTTTAGGAAAGTGTGTTTGTTTATTTCTATAGTTTGTGACAAACTGTCTTGACTGCTGTTCTTCTTGTTTATTCATCTACTTTTTATCAAGTTTCTTTGCAAGTGGGTGGATGAAGAAGAAAAGACTAAAGGAGAGGGAGACTGATAATGAATTTCCTAAAGTTTCTGCTACTACAAGCATGCACAAACACCAATACAACACCTGTGACTTCAGAAGTTCAAAAGATTTTGATTTTTCATCAAAAACCTTTCAGCTGCATTTGGGCTTTGGATTTAAGCTAGATGACAGGAGACAGGGGTAATAGAAGTTTCCTCATTCAGGGACTTTTGTCATTGCAGTGCCTGTCATGTAGCCAATCAACCAGTTTAGAGAGTCTCAGAATTCTCAGACTGCGACCTCTGAGCAAGATGTATCTGTTGTGAAGTTACACTTTCTGTAGAATATCAAGGGGGTTTGTAATATCCTTTTGCATTTTGGGAATGCCTAAAGACCAGCCTTTGTTACTGTGGCTCAGAATGGATCAAGCGAAAAGACTTCGGGTGCAGAAGAGTTTTTCAAAGTTTGGTCCTTTAGGCTTTGCTGTTTTGATTCCTGCTATCTGTAACTTATTCTCCCTTTTCCTGTCTGCGTTTGTACAGGTGCTGTTTGCTCTAAACCAAACCCTGCTCCAACATGAAAGCCTCCGAGCAGGTAGTTTGCAGGCCCCATATACCACTGAAGATCTCATCAAGCATTACAACTGTGGAGACCTGAATGCTGTGATTTTCAACCATGACACTTCTCAGGTGAGCAAACTTGTTCCAGATGGGCCAGATAATTGAGGACAAATCAGCTGCTTTAATATCGATATCCAGTCATCACTTTGTACTCTGTCTCCTCTTCCCCCTCTTCCTTTTGATGCCCTCTGTTTTCTTTCCACACATTTGCCTGGTGAGAGTGGAATTTCCTTGTTTTTTCTTGGGCTCTGGACAATCATAAAATCATAGAATGGTTTAGGTTCAAAAAGACCCTCAAGATCATTGAGTCCAAATGTTAACCCAGCCCTGCCAATCCCACCACTAAACCATATGCCCAAACACCACATCTCCATATCTTTTATATACCTTCAGGGATGGTGACGCAAGCACACCCCTGGGCAGCCTGTTCCAGGGCTTGAAAACTCCTCTGGTGAAAATTTTTTTTCTGCTATCTGATCTAAACCTCCCCTGGCAAAACTTGATGCTTTCTCCTCTTGTCCTTGTTACTTGGAACAAGAAAGGGACTGCCTGGAAAACTTTACTAGGAATTTGCCCGGAAAAAAGTTAATTATGGATGTTTGTGGGCTGTTGAATGTAGTCCCCTCATTAAGATGGGGAGGGGGAAATCTTTGTAATATTTGAGCTTATATATGAAGAGGAAGTGGATCTTATGTAAATATGAAGTAAATAACTACTCGCACATGTCGTAATTCAGTAATTTTGTATGTGTCTCAGGCAGCCCTTCAGTCTCTGTTTAAATTTGTTATCCAAAGCTATTAAAAACTCACAATGGAGCAGAAATCTGCTTTCCACACCAGCTTGATACTTCATGGCACACTCTGAGATTCTCATTTAATGCATAGGTTCCTCTTTCTCCTTTTTCACTAATTCTATGAAAACTTGGTCTTTGGATGTCATCCCCCACATCTCCTTTTTTTTTATAAATATTCCCATGCTCCTGCCTCAGGAGCAGTGCCATTCTTGGGGGGGACCCTGTAAACTTTGGCAGCCACACTATTATGTGTGTTTTACCAGTTAAAAGTCTATTAAACTGTCATAGCAATTTACCATTGGCAAATGCAAATTGAGGATAACTATGTGACTTCAAGAGAGAACCTGAAGGGGACAGGGTAAGCTCCATCGGTTGGTTGAGGCAGAGGTCTCTGAGACATCTTATCTTTCCATTACTGTCTTGAGTTGCACAGGATTCTGTGGGTCACTTGTTTCTCAGCAGAGGAGCTGGAGTGGTGAGGAGGGCCCCAGCCTGTCTATACAGTAACAAAGTCTCCCTGCCACACTCCACAGCATGGGTGTTTTCCCAGAGGTCTAGTCTGCCCCTCTGAGAAGTCCCAGATAGGAATGTAATGATACCCAGCAGCAGCTAGAGCTGCTTTTCCACGTCACCTATCCTGTCCCCTGACAAGAGCAGAAAGACATCATCTTGGTCAATCAGTGTTCCTTAAATTCTGAACAAAAGGTCATATTACCTCTTTTTCCCTATCTGGTTATCATTTTCAAATAGTAGAAGGAGCGGTTGATGGTAGTGAATGGGATAAAAACCCTTTGTTGTGCCAGTTAATTTAGAAAATGAAGCATTGTTTTAGCACGACTAAGCAGGACATATCAGGGTGGTTAATGTGGCAGTGCTGAAACAGATGTGTGTGTGGTACCAAAGCTGCCAGAGCTGTTTATTCTGGTCAGCCTTGCACTGAAAAGAAAGGGGAGAAAGCAGCTTGAGTAGGAATACATCTCTGAAGGAGAGGGATGTAGCTTGGAAAAGGCAGAGAATCCATTACTTTTGAGGGTCCTGGAGAAGTCAGTGGTTGTAACTATTTCTGCAGTGTTGAGGCACAGCACACATGATAAACACGGAATAAACAAGCAAGATGTTGTGGTATATTTCCTATGGGTGTGACAAAGGGATTACTAGTAGGCACACCTGTGAAGACAGTCCGGGTGTGGGAATGTCCTGTGTCATCTTTTAATCTCTACACCTGTAATTTCTCCATTGACAAAGCCTTTGCCGTAAGATAAGTTGTTGTCGTTCACATCAGTTGCGTGGACTCACAGACATCTTGATTTATTGACGTACTGTCCAATAGCAGACCTGGGGATGAGACTTGAGAGGAACAGTTTGCTGTAAGAACTTCCTCATCCCTGCAAATTGGATCAAATGCGAGTTTCAAAACAGTGTAAAAGACAGAAGATAGAAGAAACCAACCAGCCAGAGTTCAAGCACTAGTGTTAGTCATGGTCCCAGAGTGATGCAGTTGATTGAGATTATAACACTTACAGGCCGTGGAAAATTAAAATCCCTCTATGTATACTAGTCCCTGCAGAACTCTAAATGTTGTGCAGTACTGTTGGGCACAGAGTTTTTGTGTTTGGTAGTGTTTTCATAAACCAGCTTTATACCATTCATTTGAACTATGAGCAGAACAAAATACAAAATTAATATCTAAAATAAACTTCCTGTTCAGGTCAAATTTTGCCAACTGGGGTAATTCCAAAGTTTGTTCTGAATATTTTTTTGCAAGGATGAAAGACTCTGTCTGCCATGAAGGATTTTTGCTTTTGGTTACCAAATTAGATTAGCCTGACTTAAATATTAGATATGAAGCATCCCCTGTGGGATCTCTCTCTGGAAACATTAACTATTGCAGGTCTCAGCAGGTGGTAACAAACAATTGGGCTACAAGTGCAGAAAAACTATAAATACCCCAAGTGAGATGTATCATCGCTTAAAGTTCAGGACAGGTATCCCTGCCAAACTTGGGAGACAAGAGTGCCACAATGTTTTTAGAAGGTGTGTCCCTTCTTCCATCTCGCTCTTCTCCAGCCTTCTTCAAACACTTGATTCTCTTGGGACTTTCGCAATCAAGATGCTTATGTTGAAGTTCCTGGCCAGAGAGTCAAAATGATACTGAAGAGAAATTATTTTAAGATAAAGATAGGATAGGCGTATTTTCTGCTCTTTCTCCGGACTTTCTTCCCCCCCCAAGAAGTCAGTTTCTTTCTCTGCTTTTGAAAAAAGTTCCCTAGAAGCAAAAATATATTGGATTAGATCAGTAGCTTTCACTTCTGTATTCTGTCTGATGCTCTCACAAGGCAATTGAGGTCAGTATGTCCAGAAACATTAAAATACAAAAAATCTGTTAGTGCAAAATTAGAAAATTATCTGTCTCCAGGTGGTACTTTTTCTTACCTGAGACAGCTGAAAAATCGCTTAGTGACCGGAAGCCTTGGTGTAGAAAAAGTAGGGTACAGAACAATTTATTATATGTTTTGTTCCCTGGATCTGATGTAAAAGTCTTTAGTCAAACATAAGCATTTGTGTTTTGGGTCTCAGTGTATCTTGCACCAGTTGCTTCTCCTGGCTGGTTTTAAGCAGTTCAATTTTTAAGGACTGTAAAGCAGATTCATCTTTGCCAGCATGGAATTAGCTGGTTCTGTGTTCTTTTGTATTCCTCTGTAAACTTTACTAAGAGGAAAATTGAAAATCCAACTTTTACCAAAAATTATACCTGTGGTTTCTGGCTGACGTTTCTCATTTTCCGTCCTCAGGTATTCTCCTGACCTGAGGACAAGCTCCTGTCCCAGGAGAAGATGGTTTCTGCTCTCTTATTGCTGATCTGGCATGTCAGAGAGCTGCAGCTACACTGATAACTTTATAGACAGTTTTCTTTTAAACCAGTTTGTACTGGCTCAACTACATGGCTTTCATACTTTATATTTTCCTGTCCCATTTAGGGTTGACAGCACAATCCGACAGTCATACCTGACATTTCTAAAGCATCTCTTATCTAGAGAGCCTTATGGTTTGTGTTATACTGTATTGAGAGGCCACTGAGAGACTGTGGAGAGTATTTCCAAGCCTTCAGCAGGCTTTGTATCTGCCCCAGTGGGCCCAGCCATCACTGGATATCAAAATTAATAAATCAAGTGAGTGAGTAACCCAGCTTACAGGCTTTATGCTCCCCTCAGCATAACAATCTTCTCATTGCCAGGAGGGGTAAGGTGTTGGCTCCATCCTACACAAACGAAGCAAGCTATGCAATGAAGTTGCTTGGTGAGCACCTCAGCCTGCAGAGGGGTCTCAACCCCTTTCAGATGCTCAGGGATCACTGCACTTCCTTCTTCAGGCTGTGTCCATCAGAAACAACCAAGCTTTTCATACACCTTACTGGAATGATGTCACCCATATCTCCAGTATCCTTTGCAGTTCGAAATGCCATGGATTTATGTGGACATACAGCCTTTAGGTAGTGGGTGTTGCCTTCTGGAAAGCATATGACAATCTTGATAACACGCCATTAGATAGCCATATACTAACCCCATGTGAGTACCAACCTCCCTAAACTAAAGAAGAAAATTTTTGATGCCTCCTCACTTCACAAGGTACTTGCTGTTTATAAATCTCTAGATTGTGTTATGTACCTCTTTAAAAGTGTTATCATCCTGCATTTAAACCTGTCCTTTAAGGTTTAAGGGTCCTGATAATTCTAATTACATCACTAACTTGCCCTTGTTGACTTTTTGGATAAAATACAACTGGATTTCTGTCTCACTTCTCAAATCAATGAAAACTATCTATGGAATGCTCCAGCTTCAGTAACTGCAGAAACAGACAGCTGAGACCATTAGGTAGAGTGTTGAATGACAAGCAGACCTAATTTGTCCAAGGAATGGAGTTTTATCTGGAGCAAAGGAAGATAAATCCATAAACTGAAGGCTCAGCTATTGTAATGCAACGCTTTGGAAGCATCTTATCATTTTCAGCTGTAACAAAGTGCAGGCGAACTGGCACAGCCTCTCGTTCTTCCAGGGAAAATGATTATGGGCTTTCCATGAAGCAAGTGCAAGGTTGTCCTGGGCGCTAAGGGAGCCAGTCCCACGAGTTTCCTGCTCTGGATCCAGGCAAAGGGTCAGTCACGCTCTCAGGAGTGTTTGTTAAACTCACATTGCTGGCAGTCCCGTGTTTGGTGACACGTGTGCTCAGTGCTGCTTGTGCCCTGGGAGTGAGCAGAGCCTGTGCCCCCCACCTCCTCCTCTCTGGGCTGTAGCACCGGATGCTGCTGCAGAGGTGTTGCTTTCCCATAGTTCAGAACAGCTCCTGGTTTGCTGTGGCGGAATTGTACTTCTCTTTCCACTTGCACCTGAGTTACAGCTCTGTGTCTTGGTATGCTGTGAGCATTTGGAAGTGAAAACACAGAAGTGCAGCCAAAATTTTCGGAGTCTAATTTTCGTATTATGTCAGAACAAGATTCCAGATTGGAGCAATATTATATTTTGGCTTATGTGTTTCAGAAAATTGGTTACAGATCGAGACTGAAAGTTAAGTCTACTTGTCGATGTCAGTGCTGGGGAAAACACTGCAGAGATTATTTTTTTATTAATAATCTGGAACATGCCCAGATAATTTTCATGCTACAACTTTTGAAAGTAGGTTCTTGCTTGAAAATTTTCATTACATGTTTGCATTTAGAGTTGTCTTACCTTGGAAGTTTTTCCCTTCCTCTTTCCAGTTTCCATAAAAAAAGCAAGAGAGAGGAGAGAGAGTCAGAGGGAAATTGGAAGGAGACACTTGAAGGCAAAGATTTTTCTTTCAGACTAGTGTATTATTAGAAAAGGAACATATTCACCTACAGAAAAGGGCTGATTTACATTAAAAACATTTGAGGATTGTTGACTACCTGTATTTATTAGTAAGGGAATAAACTATAAGTGAGTATGAAAGAGTGATTGGTAAAGACATTTGGAGTTCAAGATAGTAGTGTGTTGCTTTCGGTACAACGCAGTATGTTTGCTGTAAGGCATTTACATTCCCTTCTTTTTAAGGAGCTGGTTTATGAAGTGTTTCTTAGAAAGACTTTTTCAAGAGAAATGAAAAAGTCTTGTTAGTTTTTTAAACAGTATCTTGTGTGTTGAATGTACAAAATACCTTTTCTTTCTTTGTGTTTTATCTAGAAGATGTAGTTGCTCCTCATTATGATAGAGGAGGGGAAAAAGAAGTGGGACAAAGCGGCAGTTTGGTTGTCCCGTCTGATTTGTAAGGATTAGAATTAGAGATTATCGAAAAGACTCTGTTCTTGGATACTCCTTAACACAATGTTTCTTGTTTTGACACTATTATTGTGCATTAGTGAGTGGTGAATGCTGTAGGTCAGGTATCTCCAGTATAAACTGGTTGTGCTCTCTGGTGGTGTGAGGAAGGATAACGAAAGTACCCCCGAAACACCAGGCAGTGGAAGGATTTAGGAACATCTATTTTCAAAGGCAAGATTACTAAACATAAGGGCACGTACACCGGGCATGAAAGAACGCAAAGCTTTTTTCCTCTTTGAGCCTTCTTAATGCCTTGCCTGGCCCCCCTCCCCTCACAGGGCCTCCAAGGTTTTCTGTGAAAAAGTTATCTTTTCAGGGAGTTAACTCCTCTGCAAGGCAGGAGAAGGAGAAACATCAAGTATCTATGGGAAGAGATTCCTTCCAGGTGGCAAATGCTTTCATGAGCGACAGAAATTTCTTATCTCCTCGAATTAGATCTTCCAAAAAAAGGTTTCCATCTCTACAGGTGGTGACTCACACCTGGATCTGCTCTCTTCTGGGAGAGCTGATAAACCCAAAGCCAAGGCTTATAGAGTTTGAGTGCCACAAAATCAGTTTCAAGGACAACTTAATTTATCTCTCCTTCACTGGCTTTAACTGCATTATTCCTTATTTCTCTCCTTACTAGTCCTCCTTCTATTTCTAAATGCTTTCTTGGAGATGTTCTCCACCTTTATGTCCAATATTAGATCTCTGAAATAACCCCACCTTAAAAAAGAATTAAAATTAGTTCAGAAGTCATCATCCGATTTGTTCCAGATGACAATATAACTAGGAATTTTAGGCTAGTTAGATTAGGAGTATCCTGGAGTTTCCCTAGAACCAAACAGGAGGGCAGGACCATCTCTGCTATGCACTGCCTCGTAGTGTCAGCTCTGGAGGTCTCACGTCCAGCCCAGCTGCTGTTGTGTTACTAACCAGATTTTTGCTCCTTGCTAAGTTATGTGATGTTTTTCAAACCATATATTTTGGATCAGACTTGCCTTGAGTTAAAATAATATTGCAAACTTCACATACACATTTAAGTTTTGCTAGAATCTTATTAAACAGGGATGGGAAGAAACTCACTGAAGAGCCCTGAACTATATATATTCAAGACAACCAAACCTGAGTTTGTACCCACTACTGACCAGCTGTTCTCCCACTATGTAACAGAAGACAAAATGAAAAATACCTTTGGAAAAAGAATTTCAATTCTTTAATAAACCAGCCTCAAACTCAAACCTTCTGGCCCTGTTTTTTTCACTTTATTGCCCTGCTTTGTCCTTTGATCAGTGTCTTGTCTTGGGTGTCATGGCAATATAATAGGTGACGGTTTTAATGTCAGAACAGAAAAAAAATATTCTTTATGGAAGGAAACAAAGCATTTGGAAGGGAAAAAGAAAAACTTGAACTTTTCCATATGTTTGCAAGCTCGTGAAAACCGGCCTCAAAAAAATCCCAACATTCAAGGTGTTTTAAATGCAATAGGAGTATCATTAGGTAGTTAAGATTTATCTTCACTTCTGAAACCCAAACCTTTATTTGCATACACAACAGGCTTGTCATCCTTACTCAATTAATGAACAGGTCTCTGTAATCTAGTCCTAAATATACACTGCATAGTTGGGTGAAGCTTGCAGAAAGGGGGGCCAGGATCATTGTTCCGACTGTGTTTTGTTAAGAGTTCTTTAATCAAAACATTCATTCAGATAGAGAGCCTGCCTGCATATTTTGGCATCGTGACCAAGGGGAGCAGGGACAGGGTTGGGGTGGAGAGGGAGGCCTTGTCGGAGGGGTTGATGTTGCTTGCTGCTTCTTTTTCTTTTTTTTTCCTAGGTATTTGGAAAACAACTGTTTAACTGGTGTGGAAAAACAAATAGAAAACATACATAGAGGTCATGACTTCTTAAGGATTTGTTGAAAGTCTTTTTTAACAGGGATAGAAGTATTACCCCCCAAGCTGAGTGTACGATGCACAGCCCATCCCTATGGCCTTTCTGCCTTTTTGTGTTATTGTTTTAAAACATGTGTTCCTTCAGCCCAAATGGACAGAGAAGGCAGAACCAGGAAGGACACACAGCTGTTGTTTGGCCAGGTGCCACCTGGAAGAACAGCACTGGCAGGGTGGGTTTGGTTCTCCCAGAGAGGGTCTCTGTGCAGGTGCAGCGTGGGCTGACGCTGCAGGTACATGAGTGGCCAAGGGCTGCAGCCCACCCTGGCTTCAGGCAAGTTTATTCTCAAGCCAGCAATGACTCCTACAGCTTTTGTGTCACCTGCAGAGCTGGTTTATAAAAGTATAATTCACTATCCATAGGGGCTTCACTGGCATTCAGCCTGCTTACCCCCTCCACATCTTTGTAATTTTCCTCTGTTTACAAGTTTAGATGCTTCAGTGCCTCATAGAGCTGAGGTAGTCAATTTGAAACTCAGTTTCAGAGACTTCTGTTTTCACAATCAGGTTGCCATGCCATGCTGAGGAGTATCCTAACTTTACATCAGAGACGCCAATCAGAAAGCTCACTGGCATGAATTGTGATGTATCTGCAATGTACATGGACCCTGAGCAGTGATGTAGGTGGCCAGGGATTAGCTCACAGCAGAAATGGCTCCCCAGAGCTGGTCCAAGAAATGTGCTTACTCTTACTCTGGCTTTCCTAGTGCTTTTGGACTTACTTTCTTCTTTCACTTCCCTTCAAGTAAAAAGTATTTTTGCCTTTTTTCCCCCTCCAGCCCTGGAAAAGGGAAGAGTGATGGAACTGACTTCACTCTGAAGATGAAAACCTCCTTTTACAGTCCACACAGGCTTCTAATATGTTACTTTAAATTTTGGTGCTTAAAGCAATAATGAGTTAGTCACATGCTCAAACTGAATACTGCTCCTTCCTGGTTTCCCTTTTCCATAACAGGCTGGAAGCTTATCTTCTTGGCAGCTGCCACCTTTGGGCTTTGTGCTACATCAGTTTAACCAGACACCCCCTCCTTGGCCATTGCTGGTCTTCATCATGATGGAAACTCAAGAGTGCTGGAGGAAAACCAGTTGAGTTGGCAGCATTGTTCATTTTTTGCAGCAGCCACGTCCTCCTTATGGAGATGCTTGCTCACAGTCCATTCACTTCGCACTATTTGAATCCCTCATATCAGAGGCTGCAGTAAGGGGATATTGCTCTCCCAGATGCCAGAAGGGTCCATAAATCAGAGGAAAACAGGTGTCTTCCAAGTCCAGAGCAGTATATTTTGTAGCACTGCAGTAAAAGCCACAATACCTTGTCAAGGCTGGTTAACAGGAGGGTGTCCTCCCTTCATAAAGGAATGATAACTCGAGCTCAGATGTCAGCCTCTGACCCAAGAAGGGCTGGTGTGAATTTAGGGCTGGAGGAGCCAGCAGATTTTGGGATGATGCTTTGGCTCCTTGGCAGCCCCCATAAGCTTCACTGTCAGCTCTTAAGATCCTTATCTTGCATAGTTCTGTCAACTGTATAAAAGTTCCTGACCTGCACGGTGCAGGGAAAATCCTTCAAAGCAAGATTCTTTACTTTTCCTCTGGCCTCTGCCCACGTAAAGCTCATAAACCAAAAGACTAATAAAAAGAACCCAATTTTTATCATCTTTAAAAAAATTAATGTAGTTGTCGTGATCTGGGAACAACTCCCTGCTTACAACTGGAGATAAGGATTACTTGCATGGAGGTGGAGCCAGAGCCTGTCAGGGAAAGATGAATGTGGTTTGTACTGGGAAGCTGGACTGGAACTCTGGAAGCTAATGGCCAACTCTCTGCCTTGCCATAGATGTCTCTTTTGACCCTGGGTGTGCCATCTCCTATTTTCTCTATTTAACTTGTGAAAGTTCTTTGGAGAGGAGAAATAAAAAAATAAGGGATTTTCATTATTAGGAGATTCTCCTGCAACTAATGGTGATGATGCTGTACTTGCAGCATCTGGAGTTTGGATATTTCCCAGGAGATGAGGATGGAAAACCTTGAGTCATCTGCTGGTTAGGAGACAGTGGGAGAGAGGAATTTCAGAAGCCAGAAGGGTTGACTGAGACATAGAAAGACAATAGATGGAAAGGTTTTAGGATTGCTGTATTTTCCATTGCAGAGGTTGATTTCCCATTTCCCTATCTCAGATTCCTCTTCTCCATCTGCAGGTAGAATTATGAAGAACACCTCTCTCTCTGTATGCAGGCAAGGAAGGGCAGCCAGCCTTCTATTCCAGTGTTGGTAGTATTGGTTTTTCATTGACATAATCTTACAGTTTGAATGCTCATTCCAGAAATACACTATCATCACTGGAAGAGAATGAGGTTAAGAAAGGTTATCAGAAGACTGGGAAATGTAGTGTATAGGAGTAGGAACAATAACACTATTACTCCACATCTGATAGTGATTTGATACTGGACTGAGTCTAAAGCAGTTCCACTGTAGCAAATAAATCCAAAGCAGGGGGGGAAAAAAAGTTAATCAAAGTTGATGGTGCTTATATGTGTCCCAAAAAATTATTTACAGATAGATATTCACAACTCTGGCATTGTGCCTCTGTCCAGAATATTTGTCCAAATACTAAAATACAGTAAATAAGAAAATGTACTTAAATGTAGTCCCGTGTCCATGAATTTTCAGCCGAACTTTGGCAGTAAGCCCTAAATGTGATAAAAGACTCTACACCAATATATTTTGCTTTTCTCTTCATTTTTTTCTTTTCTTTCTCTCTGTTTCTACGGACAAAGCTGACAGCATAGCACAGATCTTGAGTTATGGCTGATGCATTTTTTCTAAGCTAAAGTATGTTGTTACCTCTTATGCTAATGATTGCAGCAGAATCCCAGCTTCTGCTGGAATTTATGAGAATAGAGGTTATTGCTGAGCATTGTCTTGGATTTTGGATCTTTCTTTGTATCCTTCCACAGCTAGATTCAGCCAGTGCCTTGTATGTTACATCAAGGTAGAAAATCTTGCTGTCCCCATTTTACAGATGGACTTTTGAGAGACAGGAGGAATAAAGCCAAATGCTTCAAAGATACTTAGTGGAGGTTAAGTGCCAAGTTCCCTTTGAAGGTTTAAACCCAAATGACATGCTTGTGATCATGCAAGAGATTTGTATCGCCCATGGGAGCAGAGCCATTTTTTCAGAGTAGTGTCATAACCACTCCACAATCCTTCCTCTTTCTTCTTCCTAAAGCTCCCACTGACTTCAAAGGTGAAGAATTATGGCCCACATCCCACAGCACTGTGAGCTCGGACATGTGTGCAGAGCTCTACCCACACATATATTCCATCAGGGATACTGACTCAAGTAAAATTACACAGGCTGTGAGGAGGGGAGAAAATTTCTGCAAGGCTGGGACCTTTTTTATTCTCATATTCCCTTCCTTCAACCTCAAAATTTCAACTAAGAAATGCAGGGTGTACCAAATGACTTGAGTTTTGGGTCTAGTATACTGTCCATGGAAGAGTTGTAATCCAAAGAAAATAAGAATAGAAAAATAGAAGGAATACTAACTTATTCAGTAAAACAGAATACATACATTATTTAGTTTCCATGAGAAATATATACATATATGTGTTGGTTGGATTCTCAGAAAACTTCATGGCTTGCAGGGAGTGGAATAAAGAATCTATTTATCTCTCGTCATGTGTATCTACTGCAAAGTGAGCACACCCCAGGTGATGTGTTTTTCTTCTGATCCAACTCTTACGCTCCTAGATGAACTGCAGAATTAGAAGTTAGGATTTTTCCCAGTCACATCATCCACTCCATCATCCACTTAAATTCTGGTAGCAGTATTTAGCTATTGTTAGGACTAGGTTACTCCCTCACCCAAAGGCACAGCGAATGTCTCATGCGTTCCCTCTCAGTTCAAACAGAACAAATAAGCATAATTAAAATGTTAAAATTAATTTTTTTCTCTGAGTGGAAGCAAAATAAAAGTGAAAGAGTGAAGGTGCATCCTTTCGGTGCTTATTTATCCAGTCCTTTTAAAACAATGGATTTCCCCCTCCCCTCCCCCCCTTTAAAAGAACCACAAACAAACCACTTGAATTCTGGCTCTAGTTAACAGTTTCCTAATTGTGTATGACTGTTTCTTGACTTTCTGATCCCTGTCTGGTAGTTAAGAATCCAAAGGGTTTCTTAAATCAACAGGAGCAGCTGCCTCCTTGAAGTGAGGCATGGTGTATGTCACTGACTGTGGAAAGGAACTGCGATACAGGGAGGAGCTGAGGTGATTAATGGAGCAAGTGTCATAGCTCAGAGAGTGGTTGCACTACTGTGTACGGGCACACTTACTGCATCATTTATCTTCTGTCCTCTGCCACACACACACGGAAACATGCGTGCATATTTTACTTTTGCCAGGCATTAGAAATTACAGGAATGCACAAGGTGCAGCGGGACCCGTAGCTGATGATATATATGCCTCTCAAGGTGATGCCATCCTTTGTCTTGTTCCTTGGACAAGCATGAAAAACACTGGCAAAAGCCAGTCCTTGGTTTTAAGTTTATCTCTCTGCCATTGGCAAAATCCCACAGAAGGGAAGGAAAGAAAAGGAAGGAAAATAGGCAAGCAAATGGCTTTGTTTTGTGTACTGTATTTAGGTTAGATAAAGAAGAGGAAAAAATATAAGTTGAATCTGGATGTGGGACTGCAAGTGGTGGAGTTGCACAAGGTAATGAAAGGTGCTTCCCTTCTTGGCAAAGACCTTCTTGGTCATGGTTTAAATACAGCTATACCTCCAGAATCAGAGCTTTCCCTTGGGTTGGAGTGGGATGCACAAAGCTCTTGGTCCCCCAGCATTGCTGATCCTGCTTTGTTTAGGAGCAGGTTGTCCTCACAGTAACTTACTTTCCCCAAAGCATTTCAGGAGATTAAGGATCAGGTCCTATCAGTTCCCAGCCTCCACTTTGCTTCAGCCAAAAGCCGGGAAGAAGAGACTTCTCTTTTGTGGATGTTGAGCTTTCAGATGCTCCCAAAAATTTCACCTCCCATTTCAGTGTCTTAAGGCTTCCCTGGCTCCTGGCTGAGCTATGTCAGTCTCTTAAGCACAAAGCATCTATACAGAGGAGATACAAAAGCTAGTGATACCTACATGGAACAACTGATTTACAACTATGTGTTACAGAGATTATTGCAAATACAAAATGGCTACTCATTCCTCAGAATTTATTCCTATAATATAAACCTCTCCCTGCTTTTGCACTAGAAATGGAAGTCACTACATCCTTTACTGCTGTAGCCAGAAGTATTTTACCTCTTCGACGCCATCAGGCTACTTCTGCATCCCTTTGAGACAAACACATTTTCTTGCCAGACATGGAGGCAGCTTCCTTATGTTTCAACAGGAAACTGATGTCTCCAATAGGTCTAGCTTAATGGGACTTATTATTTGTTGAGTGTTGGCAAAGGGCTAAACAGAGAACAAGGTGCAAAGTACTTGCATGCTCTGAGGAGTTCACAAGATACACTGGTGAAGCCAAGCCGCGCTGGAAAACCCAGAGGAAGAAATGACTCAGGGTAATGCAATTGAACCCTTAAGGAAGGACATGCTGTGAGGATCACAGTGACTTGGGAAAGCAGGTTAAGAAGTCATTCGAAAAATCAAAGGTCCAGCTGATGTCTTTGAGACCCAATAGGCTGGGTCAGGGTCACCATCAGCAGCAGTGTTATCTTCATCCACTTGGGATTCAGGAGATCTGGTCCCCATTTCTGCTTCACTCAAGTGGGTACAGCCTTTAGAGGGAATCCAGATCAAAGTGTAAACTCATCCTGCATAATTCTTGGTGCAAAATCTCTGCTGCTTGGTCACACACACACATTAAGAGTGATGCAAATGGGTCTGCAATGAAAAACGTTTAAGGAGTGTCACTGTGAAGATGGAAATCATTTCTTTCCCTAAGACTTGCTGAAAACTTTTGGAGAGGCAGCATGAGTGAAGAGGATGGGAAAACATAAAAAAATTTTGTGATAAAAGCATGTGGCCAAGTGGGAGAGTAAGAGGTGGACTGCAAAACATAGACTTAGCTTTGGAACATGAGTACAGGAATTTGGTATAGTAGAAAACCAGAGGAACAATTAACCCAAGTAACAGAGTCACTGCATCAAGTATTTCAGCACAGTGAGTGAGGGATGTTCCCCTTATGGGCTGTGCATGCAATGTCATTACCACTGACTCAGATTAACACTGGAAATCCTGGCAGCATTATATGTACCTGGGGACTCAGAAATCTGAATGTGGATTTTGCAGCTTAAGCTGCTTTCCAGTGGTGAGGCACAGGAAAATCTCCAGAATGTGGCTGTGTCCTGTTAGCAGTCATCGAACACTGCCCACTTACAGCACTTCTCACTGCAGAGCACGTGAGCTCCCAAACTCTTGTGGTAAGACCTTGGACCTTCACCATGTCAAAACAAGTTGTTTTCTTAATAATCAGAGATTTTGGGCTTGTCTGTCCAAGCCATCCAGCTTGGATCTTGGCTCATTCTTGGGTCTGCCTCTGGTCCTTGGGGTTTTAGCCTTTCTTCTGTGTCTGTGAACATCTCTTCTCACAAAAGCAGGGACTGAAGGAGCAGATTTTCTCATGAAAATCTTTCCCTTGGAAATATCAATTACATTCCAGGGGTTTATGTGTTGCAGTGCATGGTCTTCTCTGGTGAGACCTAAAAGCATCTGAAGCTGCAAGAAGGAGGGGGTTTACCCCATGTATATCTTCCTGTGTCTGGATTTGCTGTCCTTTCCTGCTTTTTAAACTGTTAGGTTGTTAAAAAGGTGTGTATACAATCCAAATCTTACAGTCCTTACTCAAGTTCATGGTGACCTTGGCTGAGAACAGATCACAGGATTTTGGTATTAAATAGCCAATGAACTGTTTTAAACAAGCAGAGAATAAAAGTCTTGGTAACTCACCCAAACGTAACACCGGAGACTACATTTTGCTGAAAGAACAATGTGAAAATGAACTAAAGTGTCTTTTTTTTTTTTTAAAGTGTATTCATAGGCAATTTTTATTTTCTTTTTTAGTTCCTAATGACTTCCAAGGCTATGATCGTCTAGTTGGTGTTTTTGTATGATATTGATGCTCAGGTGTCTTAAATAAGGCTGGGTTAATACGTGGAGTGTTTTGGGGATTCCTTAACCAATGACACCTGTCTCTCCATTTCAGGTCCCTAATTTCATCAATACAACACTCCCACCCCATGAGCAAGTGACAGCCCAGGAGATAGACAGCTACTTCAGACAGGAGCTCATCTACAAGAGGAATGAGAGGATGGGGAAAAGAGTGATGTCACTTTTAAGGGAGAACAGAGACAAGAGCTTCTTCTTTGCCTTTGGAGCAGGTATGGCATGAATTTTTCTGTTTTACTGAGTTATCTTGATTAGAAGTGTTTTGAATGTTTCAGTGTTTATCTCTGGGCCTGCAGGAAGATTCCTTAGGAGGCTTTCCTTTGAAGCAGACAGATTTTTGTTTGTCCTGACCTGCTTCTCAAGTGCAGTGAGTTGTTGTAGGAGGTGGGTTAGGGTCCAGCTGGTCTGCAGATAAGCTGCACTCCTTTGTTTTCCATCTGACTGTAGAAATGGGAAGCTGTTAGCGCTTTTGACACTGTTGTGTTCTCTTCCCAGCCCAACCTGTGGGCTTGGGTTGTGTTCACACAATGGTTTGTGGCCACAGGTGTAGGAGATGTGAATTTGCAAGCCCAGGTGCTGACACAAACCTTTTGGTGGCACAGGCACCTGTGTGTGGCTCAGGGTGCTGTGCCAGGGTTTCAGACCTTGTGGGGTCGCAGTAGTTGGACTTTTTTGATGGGCAGCTTAACTGTGTTGGTGGTGTGTCTGTACAGACTGGCTGTTCTTGGGTTTTGCAGAAGTGCAGGAGTTATGTGCATAGCAAAATACAGCATTTTAAACCATGAAGTAAATGTCCAGTGTCCTTCTGCCTGTTTAAATGCTCTCCCTGAAGTCTGCAGAACAAAGAAATCTGCAGTACTTCTGTGAGTCTGTGACAGTACGTGACACTGTCATTTCCTTTTTTTCATTTCTTTTCCCTTTTCCAATGGAATTCACATTTCTGTGCAATAAGAGTATAAATAATAACAGTTCAGGCCCCAGCTTAGCAGAATCCTGAGCACCAGCTTCAGTGAGTCTCTGAGCTCCCTCGACTTCAAGGCAGCCTGAGATCGCCGTGCTGGGAACCAATCTGCTCCTCCTGCTCCCTCTCCTTGGCAATTCCTCATTTTTGACAGAACTTTGCTTCTCATCCCATGGCTCTCGCTATGAACTTTGGCAACAACTCACCTTTCGCTACTCACTTCAGTGGGAATTTTGATTAAAGACTGCGGTTTTTAGTGGAGACACACGCATTTTGATGTATTTATTTTTTGAGTGTATCCGGACCGAATTTTCCCAAGCTTATTTAATCTCAAGCTTGCCTGATGTTTCTGGCCAAGGAGTTTTGCTTAACTGTTTTCACAGTAGGAAAACATATCATGATGGTTCATAATTGGGCAGGGATTCATAAAAATCCAGCTTGTGTAACCCAAGGAGTGAGGTTTATCAGAGCTTATTGAACATCATGGCTTTGACGTAGTCTCCAGTTTTCGAAATCCCTTAACCAACACATGTTGAAGCTGAGAGGATAAACTGGGTGTCATTGCCCATTTGCCTGGCTCTACACACTTTTCCAGGACATCAGTTACAGACTATGGCTTGGGACAGGATCTTGGACTGGGTGGATCATGAATCCAATTCAGTGCAATTATTTGTTTGTGCTAATAACAGAAATTAAATTAAGCAAATGGATACTAATTACATATTGCATTAATTAGGAAGGCATGTTTAACTTCCTTGATGATGAGCTTTCATTCCCTGTCCCTGTCAGAGAACACCTACCTGATACTCCCAGGCAGCATCCCTTGGAAAGTCTCATTTTGTGTTTTATACCCATTTTTGGCAATGTTGAAAACTGCCTTTGTTGCCAGGTTGTTTTGTTTTCCCAGCACTGACTGTAGCAGGACAGAACAGACACATGCAGCTGGATTTATTGAAAACTGGGATGTGGGAGATGCTGAGGAAAGCTTTTTGTTTTGGGTTCTTTGTTCCAGCGTCCCTTTGGCCTTTCTTACCAATGTGGGCCATCCCTGCAGGCCATCCCTACTTTAAGTACAATTAATTCCTTCTTTCTTTTCTGGGGTGTTTTTTCTTCATGCAACAAGTACTGGGGAAATTATTTATTTTTCAATGCCAAAACTATTATGTGACCAAAATTCAAGCAAGTTTGTTTTCTCTAATGCAGTTTTTCTTCCGAAGGATTTTTGAGGGGTTTTGTTTCTTTGTCACCTCATGCATTGAGTTAGAAGTGTGGCATTTGTTCTTGTATTTTTCATTCTTATATTTACTACTTGAATTTTAATGGATTTCTCTGGTATGTGCTTGGGTTGTGAATTCACATAGTTTTAGAAAACTTTGAGGGTTTGGTTTTGAAGCGAAGGGTGGTTTTGATGAAAGTTGAGGCTTTCACCCATGAATTCTGAAGTGCAAAATTTTAGGAATGCACCTTTGGTTAGGACAGGCATGATAGAGTCTGCAGTTCATTTGCTCGCAGAACAGTGCAAAAGTTGTTTCACTTCAATTAAGATTCTGCATCTTTAAGACTAACTTGATGAAGGGGAAATAATGTGAAAAAAAACATTCTGAACAATGTACTCCAAACTACGCTAAGCACGATCCCTGCATCAGTCCCTTTATTTTGAGGATATTGGAACTAACGGATGAATAGTAATTAAATTATATCTGTGTATTGTGAATTGTTTTCCAAATTTCATAATCATCACCACAGTTCTGTGAAGGGAAGAACTGGAAAAAACTAAATAAGTAAATAAGCCTCGTATGAGAACAGCATCTTTGAAAAACTTGACCAAATGCAATTTTATGGACCAGAGCTGCTGCAGGAGGGAGTCCTAAGCTCTGCACAATGATTGGTGCATCATAGGAGACATGGTTCAGAGGCTGGTCTGTAGCAAAACAAGGCTGTGAAATATTGAACAGACAAGTCCTAGGGATGAAGGAGCAGGAAGGGGACAGGCATTTGAATATCCAGGCAAGCTGAGATAAAACAGTTTTTCATAAAGTGAATCAAAGCTTTTTTTATGCTGTTGAAAGATGGGATTTTGTTCCAGTCAGAAGTATTAAAACAAAAAAATTTACTCAATTCTAAATGGAGCCTTTCAGTTTTCTGTCATTCTTAAAAATAAGAAAGACTTTTTCATAGATTTCCCCCTTTCCCGTCTTCCATGGAATTACTCACAATTTGAATGTATTGGAGTAATTCAGACTTTTAATTTATTCCTTTATAAAACATGTAGAAGTGAAAATGGTCATTTATTCTTTTTACTTTCATTTCTTTCTCCTCTCCAAGAAAAATACAGGCTTTGGGTAAAGGGGACCCAGCTCTCTACTGAGTTCTGTAGACTTCGTTCTTCTCCTGCCAGGATTTACCATATTCAGACTTAATGTGAAAATCTCACCATACCTGTATTCACAGTAACTATACTCTAGTAATGAAACAGCAGTTATTGTTTATGCAGTTAAATTATATTTTTCAGTTAACAGGCATAGAAACGTTTCCTTTTGAATGACCAAAGGTAGCTCAATAGAGTGCTTTCAAGTAAAATTTGATCATTCGCTTGGGTTTTGTGTTTTGAAAATTCATCATGGATTGCTAGGAATTATCGATCTGTAATAACAGTGAGGTGCCTTAGGTCTCATATATACAGACAATTTATAAAAGGCCATTTACAGTCAAGAAAGACATACAGCCAAGAGCACACAGGCTGTTAAAAAGAGTTAATATTTTGTCAACTAAGACTATACATGTGAAGTCAATGTTTAAGAAAAAAATCACTCTGGTTTATTTCATTTTTATGGGCAAATAATTTTCAAGCAACACTTATGATAACAGATGGATAAATTTATGTCTGCAGTTAATTTGAACAATAATTTCCTTAGGATGTTTTACTTGCTTCCATTTTTTTCTTTTTTTCTTTCTTTTATGAGAGCTGTCAGTTTTGTAACTGCAAGCTGGATTTGCTGCTTCAGAAATTCGGATGATGCTCCAGTTCCCAATCTTTATTATCAGCCAAATCAGTAGGCTTTAAGGCAGTTAGTTAAAATAATAAATATATCACAGAGAATATTCTTCTAGTGCCGAGACAGAGTTGAAATGCAAGTACCACAGCATCTCCCACAGCAAGAGGGGAATCAAACTGACTCTAGACCACAGTCCTGTGATGGAGGAGAAGATGGTTGCCCACCCCACCATCCCCCTGCATCTGAGTGATCAGAGAAATCCCAAGCTGTTGTCCATGGCGTGGTGGAAGCCAGAGTGAGATGGTGACAACAGCTCCTGATGAAGCTGGTGATAACAGGGATTTGTGTGAAAGACCACTCTTGCTCAGCTGTAGGTGTAGGTGGCTGAGATTAGCTATCTATTTGTTGATGTATTAGGTTTAAATTTCTGATAAGTTCTGCAAGAAAATAACTGCAGACTCAGATGTCTTTGTGCTCCCATGAAAGCAGAGGAACTAGTCCCAGAGTAGGAGCAGCAGAAGTAGAATTTGATCATTTCTATGCTCAGAACAAGTGAATTCTCTCCACATTCTGCAGAGATCTCTTAGCTTGCACTGGACAGGCAGCATCATTGGTAGTGACTGTGATCATCATAAATTAGACTATTAACAATAATCTTAGAATAGTTTAGGTTGAAAGAAACCTTTAAAGGTCATCTATTTCAAGCTCTGAAACAGTAATGTTACTTATTTCCAAAGAAAATGTTATCTGGTGGTTCTTCATAATGGGACTCAGAAGTGGGCTGCAGTGTTTCCAGTAGGGAAAGAGGGAATTCTGCAACATTTTTATAGGATGGGGCTGATGTGAGAGCACAACAACAATACAAAATCTCTTTCTCATAGTCTTCAGCTCCACCTCTTTCCCTTTTGTCCTCTCTGCAAAAGATTCCCAAGGGGAATTTCAGCACACATCATACCAAAGACAGAAACAGGCTCACCCTTCACCTTCTGGAATGGGTAGGAGTGACAAACATCTCCAGGATGACTCAGGTCTTGCATGATCTTGATGGCCACTGCGATGTTCTTATTTTTCTCCAAAAACTAAAGGCTGCCTGGGGAGATACCCACATGATGTAGCTGTCTTGAACATGCTTCATCGACAGTTAAAAAGGTGACCACAACTGAGCTGGAACATGATGCTTGTTGAAATGGGGAGGGGAGTAGGGGTAGAAGTGGGATTTTGTTGTTACTGGAAACCATCTTTCTACTCAGTAGTTTGGGAAAGGAAGTGATGGATATACTATATGCAACTTAAACTCTAGTAATTAAAACCCTGAGAGTTTTTGTGAAAGCCATTAGCACCTGCCACCAGATCTGGCACTTAGGTTCACATGTGTTACTTGAAAGTGTGTTTTCAGAAGGGAAATGCCTTCAGGCCGCTGTCCAACTGCACACTAAGGGATGGGGATTTACAGATGTCAAATATGCAAATAGCTGTTTTCCACTCCCAACTGGTGCAACCTTGCCTGCAAATCAGGCAGGAAGTTACACCACTGTTGTGCCACTGGGAACTATATCACCAGAATTCCAGTCCTCTGTCTACCAGGATTGTATGGCTCTTTACCATTTCCATGCTTCATCTTGGATCCTCTGTAAAACACAAAAGGAAAAAAAAGGAAGGGGAAAAAAAGAAAAAAAAAAAAAAGCACTTGCAGGCTGGAATATAAAGAGACTTTATTCCCCAGGTCAGGCATCCTGATCCAACGCTGATTAGTGGTGCTACTGACATCACTAGCACAGTTCATCAATGAGTTGCCTCAGTGGAGCAAGAAGTTGGCGACCAGAAGATTGAATTTGGCAAGCCTACAAAAGAGAAGAAAAGGGTGAATTAACAGTTTGCAGATGCTGGAATTCCCTCTGCTCATGTTTTTTTGGGCATCCAGATGCTTACAGTGAGGTCAGCCTGTTTTTGTGTATGGACTTCTTCTACTATTAGTTAAGGCAAAGTATCACTTTGCTTTTAGAAACAGACTTGCATGCTAATTTTGACTAAAACCATGTAACTGATTCATTTAAAAATCTTCCTTTAAACAGGCAATGCCTGAGTCTCTTTTCAGACACTCTGTTGTAAATCAGGAGGTACTCCGCTGGGAAAAAAGCTTGTTCCAAGCACAAATCCAGCCTGCAACTTTTTAAAATAAAAAAAAAATAAAAAATCAAGGGAACATTTTTTTATGTACATTGATCTTGTATAATATGAAGGTTTGGAAGTCCCTAAATATTTGCTTTTCACCTGAAGCTTAAGTTGGCAAACAGAGAGTGCCTGAGCTAGGGAGGCCAAAGTAAACCTGCCTGCACCACCTCATTGTGAAAAGGGAACTTCTGTTCTGAAGGCTGATTCCTGTAATTCTGATTTAAGAAAAACCCTTTTTGTGTAACAAGATATTAATCGTAGAAACACAGCGTAGCATATGCAACGATCAGAGTGATCTTGAGGCTGCTGTCACCTGTACTAGCCAAGTAAGGAAGACATAGAAAGTAGAAGAACAAATTCCTGTATTTTGGCTTGCATTCTGTTTTTTCTCCTGGTGTGTCATCACCTAAACTGTTGAGGGAAGCTGGACAAGCTGTGGACCCTCTTTGGTGGCCAGGTGGAGAATTCATTGTGCTCACTGAGGAGTCCTGCCTGTCTTCTGCTCACCTTTGCTTCCATCATTGCTTCACCAAAGGTGGGTGCATCCCCAAATCCGGGTCTTATGTTTGTAGCTGCAAGAATTCAAGTAAATGTTTAAAGCGGCTAAACTGGGCCTTGCAAACCCCAGTGTGTACATTCACCATCTCTGGTGTAATTCTTCCCATGATGAATGGGGAAAGTTGCCTGTACACAGTAGGATTTTGGTTTAAAGAAACACATACATTAATGTCAACTCCTCTGGGTCCTTGACATTTTCATATCATATTTATTATTATGCCTGTGCCAAGTTCTACTGTATAACTCTAATTCTGCCTGTTCACAAAGAAAAGAAAACTATATTGGCCCCTCCTGTCCTATAATACTGAGGTTTTGGCTTTGCCCTTACTGTATTTCTCTTCAACATTGGAGATGTAAAAATTATAGACATAATTCAGGAAATTTTCTCTTTTCAGAACTGCAAAAAAATCATGAGAAGCTTAATCACTCTGCTGAACAGGAATGAGCTTAAAAATGGGATGAAATACTTTTTCACACACACATACAGGCAAGAGCTTGCTGTGGATCCACAGGCCACCCTGTAAGCTCTCAGGAGATCAGGCAGAGCTCCCATATAACTAGATTTCATAATGGGAGTGTTGAAATCAATATATGGATGCCAGACAATTCATCACTTCCCATCCCAAAACTGTCTTATCTGAAAATTCCCATCCAGCTTTAACAGTGCTGTTGGGAAGATTTTAAAATAGCAACATGGGGAACCCAAGGACTGGCTACCTTCCTCTAACACTGAGGTTTCTGTGGGATGCTCCTGTGAAAGGCAAAGAGGGTGTAGATTGCAAGGATCCAAGAATCTTGTCTCAGCTGAGATGCCTTTAGGTAGCCCAGAGTGATCAAGCTGTGTCTGCACACAGGTGTATTTCTAGTCACCCTGTTGCATGGTGTTGTCCCAGAGCATAAGGAAATCTGGCTACTCAGTTTCCTCGACTTCAGAGCCTGTAACGCAAGCAAAGATCCTTCAGTGGTGTTTCACATTAATGCAAGTTGATGGCCTTGACCTGAGTTCATGTTCCTTTCCGCTGCCCCTCCTGCCTGGCTGCATACTCCAGAGGAGGAGCGTGGATGTCCCAAGACATCCTGGACCACCATGGCTGTATCCCCTGCAGATCCACTCTTGGAGCCTCAGGCTGTTAGAGCAGAAGCTGGAAAGGGAATTTAGTAAAGCCAGGAATTTAGGAACTGGTTTGTACTGCTTGTGGTGTTGGTCTTTTGTAGGTTCAAGCTGTTTCTGACCAGTTTTAGAGCCAAGTAGCAGAAGGACTGCATATGGAGAGGAACCAGTGATCATCTTGATGCCCTGAAAAGACAGGGCCTGACTGCTGGCTGGAGTTAGTTGTTTTGCAAAAGTAGATGTGAAACTGAAAGCTTTGAAAAGCCTGGCTATAATTTATGTGGATTTCTTGAGGATTTTTACTGGTATGGAAACTGGGACTGGAAATCTCATTAAACTGGGCGTTCTTCTGAGAGTTTCAGGTTTTCTTAGTCATGGTTGTGCCAGGAATATCATCAGAGCAAACTTGCTGAGAAAGGATTTATGGATTTGGGATCAGATCCTATTCTCACTGAATTAATGGTAGTTCTGCAACTGACATCAAGGTGACTGGCATGTACACCTGGATGAGAAAATCTTTATTTATCACTGCAGTTCTTTAATCTAGGCTGCTACTTTCACATCAATACCCTCTTTATAAGCCTATTAAATCTCACTTCCATTGTTGTTTTCTCTGGTAGATCAGAGGAGACGTGTCAAGGAAAAGAAAATGTATGCACAATATCCCTCTGCCCAAAAACAATATTTAAACATCAGAAATGTAAAGTTAAGGTAGAATTACTTAGAAAGGCAGAAGGGAAATAATTAAAGCTCCAGCCGGCAAGACAAGATGTCATAAACTTTAGCTATTCCCCTCTCTTAGACATTCAAAACACAAACTGCCACCGTTCAGCTGTTTTATAGAGGCCTGTATACAAAGCAGCAGAGGGCTGTTGAGCAAAATTGCTCTAAGTGGCAACTGAAACTGGGCTCAAACCCAAGTCCAATAGCTGGGCTGCCATCTGAAATTGAACAAACTTCGGGTTCATGCCTGAATCTCAGCTCCTTTTCTGCTCCGTGCAATCAACCTAACAAACCTCTGAGTTTTGATTGGACTGATGGGGAGTGAGAAGCAACTTCAGTTCATGGAAGAATGTTGCTGTTTCAAATTAGTTTTGAAAAACCTACTAACAAGATCTGAAAATATGGTAATTGTTGGCAGAAAGGGACTGGCTTGGAAGTTGACAAAGCCCTCTTGGTAGACAGGTTTGCTGTAGAGTTGTGAACTGAAACATGGCAAAATACAGTTTCAGAACTCCTGGGCTTTTCTCCCATCAACATCCAGGCAGGCAGAGGGAAGGAAGTAGGTGAATAAGCAAAAAGCCTGATAAATCCATCTTGGAACTTCTAGTTTTCAAGAGATAGTCAATGAGACCTACAAAATGCGTAGGTTTAAATAAACTGTTGCTCATCACCTGAAAATTATTTTGCCAGAGAACTTCCAAACACCTTTTTAATCTAAACAAAACATTTTGGTGGAGTTGAGCTTTGGAGCTCCCCCTGGCAGAAAAGTGAAATCTCCACCATTTTCCTGGAATAATATTGCAGTACTGAAACCCATGTGATTTGTATTTAAGTTAATAACTTAAGTCTCTTTTTGTATTTTTCTGCACTTTATTATGGGAAATACCTTAAATACTGAGGTTTGAAAAGTTTTTAAAGTAGTATTTATACATTGAAGGTAAATGGAGAGAAAAATCAAATACCACCACTGGGTTAACTCGGTATGAAATTCAGCACCAGTTTTCAGTATTTATACAGAATTTACATTCACTTTGTGTTTTTCCTTGAGGTGTTTGAGGTACAGTGAAACTGCTGTGAGGTTCTTATCACTTAGCGATCTGGTCTGGTTCCAGTTGAAAATTTTGCAGTACCTCTCACTGGGAGGATTGGTTTAAAAGGAACGGAGATCTGCCAAAGAAATAAAGACTTCATTATTGACATCAATGCTATTTTTAATCTGGTTTCCTAAGGAAATGAGGCTTAAGCAATGGCAGTACTTGTGAATATGCATGTGTGTACATAGGTGCGTATGACTATGTCTTTCGCTGTCGTAAATTTTTCATCTGTTGGCTGGTTATAACCAAACCTGACAGATGGTTGAAGTCTCCAAGATAATAAATTCTTCAATGCTTCATGAAAATAAGGTTGGATACAAGAAAAAGACATTCATAGTGTTCATCACTGAAAAGGCACAGCATGAGCTCAACTTTTATTAAATCTCAGAAAATCACGATGGGAGAGAGGGGTGAGACACTTCCCTATAGACAGCTGCTCTTTACTGGTTCCTCTGCATGCCAGAGCATGGGATGTGTAGTACATAGATCAGACATGGCATGGTCTGAATGTAAAAATGATATTTACAGTATGTAGTTACTATCTAGATTGTCTTGGGAGCCACATGTTACCTCTCAACTGCCAATAAATGAGGTGTTCATTCTCAAGGCCAGAGCAATAGCAGGGAGCAGGTTAATACATGTGACCGAGGCATGGCTCCAGGACTCTCTATAAACCTAATGAGTCGTGGGCACTCAAACTGTGCAGCCTCACTACTGCTAATTGGCCAAGTGTGCCATCAACCATGCCCAAAAATGTTCTTAAGTAGCTAAGGGGTGAAAAGAGCATCAAAAACTCCTACGAGTCCAGGAGGCAGCCTGGGGCAGCATTCCTGTGTGCAGAGTTCAGGAACACTTTCCCCAGAACCAAGGTCATTCCCTTGAGAGCTGAAACAGCTCACTGGCAATGGGAACAAAATTAAGAAGCAAAGGAAAGAGTAAAGCATGAGCTGGAGAAAAGAGGTTTTGCGACATTAGTTTATCAGACAAGAGAATGGCTGTCACTTAGCTGTTAGAGAAGATGCTCAGAAAACATTGTGATGAGGAGAGTACTTGAAACCTTTCCAAGGAAAAATACATGTGGGGATCAGCAAATCCAAACCAGAGTTAGTTCTTAATTTCATTCTTTTTTACTTGAGATTGAAAATTATATATCTACTATCTTGGTAACAGTGGGGTGTTGGGGTAACAGTTGGAGTGGGACTCTCCCTTTGAGCTGTAGTTGTCTGAAAGTTCAGTGCATCTTTTGTATAAGATCATCAGGTTCCTTTGAAACCCTCCAAGGACAAATCCTCCCACTTATCTCAGATACGTATTTTAAGATGGAAGGAATTGTCCTCTGGAGACATCTTTCCAATAACCACAGAGGAAACCTAGAAAACTGCTTTCCAGCAGATGCCTGACTTTCAGATGAAGGGGATTAATTGAACCCTAAGAGCAGGAGTCAAGAATTCAGGGTAGGATGTTCTGTCCTTACCTCTCCCTGACCTTGAGCAAGCTGCTCAGTGCACTAAGAGCACTCTGCGCAACGTTTTGCATTGCTGCCAATGGCAGAACTTTATTAGACCTGAGTCAAATTTGCAAGCAGAACTCTGACAGAGGATTGCTTTCCATCATGCCTTGGAGAGCATCTTGGCATTGACTCTAGGGGAAAATAAAGCCCTCTGCCACCAGCTCTGGAAAACTCATCCATGGCTAGATTTCCATGTGGTGAGAGAAGGAGCTGTGACACCCTCCATGCCAGTGCACTTTCACATCCTGTCTTGTGTTACAGTCAGAGCCCAAGGTTGGCCAAACATTTTGTCCACTGTTCACATGCCTCTGTGAGCCACACCACTCAGAGCAAACTCTCCCTCTTTGTGATTGGCTGGAAGAGGCGTTTTGGACATGGAGAAGTGTAAAGCATTTCGATCTTTCTTCTCCTCTTGGCTGGAGGGAGCAAAAACCACTTCCATGCCAGCACAGTCATTCACAGCCTGGCCTGCCCAGAGCCATGCAAAGGACACGAAACTGCTGACAGGAGAGGGGGCTCTGATTTCTGTTCATTAGTCAGTTATCCCTTTTTCAAGGGAAGAAACAAGCAGTCAAAAAAAAAGTTTTGACATACCATGTGTCTGATCTTTCACTGTAGTCTTACAACCAGGCCAAATCTGTGTGAGTGCTGTTGGACCTGGAGACTCTCTGAAACAGCCTTCTGATATCACCTGTGTTTTGCACACAAGACTTAAAGAAAACTAGGAAAATGTGCATGTGGATTTTCTGTTTTGTTTTTTTAGTATAACGGAGAGACTCAGGAGATAGTCCCCCCTGTGGGGTCCCTCACCGAGTCTGTAGTATTTACTAAGCATTTCTCTGAAACACTAGCATCTTAGAAGTTGTCTTCCTGAATTTACGTTCCCAATTCAATCGTCTACATGATAAAAGCCCCAGTGTTGGCTTCCCTTTACCCTCTATGCTGCACAGCACTCCCGTCCAAAGGCAGACTTTCATTGTACCCGCTTTTGTTTTTCTTCATACCTGCCAATCATCCTGCTTGCCTTTGCCCAAAGTTTGTTGTCTTTGCAGTTGGTCACAGCGTGAGCTACCAAAAGCCTCGCTGAGCCTGACGGGGTATTCTGTTGGCCTAACCCTAACATGGGACCTTCCACCTCCCTGCTGCACAAAGGGTCTTTTCACTGGCCCACCACAGCTCCAAGATTTCATTTCATGTGTTACAATTAATCTGTATTTATTGCCACTTATCTTAAATGGCTAACAATATCAAGAGTTTAAAAAGTGCTTTTAATGTCAAACTGGGTCAATTAAAACTCTACTTAAAATATTTGCAAAACTTGTAGCCTGAAAGTTGCCCCCTCAGTCTGCTGTTAACCAAAATGGTTTAAATAAATACACGCCGCTTGAGGAGGCTGACATTTGGTAAAATTCCCCTTGATATTTTAGTAGTATTCAGGATTAATTTCCTTACTCCTACATTTTCTTGCTTTCTTTTTTAGTTTTTTTTTAAATAAAAGGAGAAAAATGAATAATATTTTAGATATCTATAAGTGTTTGAATGATTGAAACAATCAATTAAGAAACCTCAGGAGATAGCCTGAAAACTTTTAATGACAGAAGAGACCATTAGATTAATCAGTCTGGTCTCCTGGAATTCCATCCAATTCTTTTATGGACTCTATGTAGCACATTAACTCTGAACTTCAAACCATGGGCCACAAGTAAACTTTTCTTTTTTTTTTTTGGTCTCCTTCTGTATTGAGTCTGGGCATGGGAAATAAAATACTAGAACGTAACATATTAGTTAAATAATAAAGAAATACTTTTTACTTGTGTAAGTTGGGTTTTACTGAAGGTTGAGAGTGTCTGGAGGAATCCACTTATTTCCCTTATGGAAAAGCCCCCAATTTTGCCTTGAACATTTTTGTAAATCTCAGTTTGCAGGATGGTCTTAATAAATTGTGTGAATTAAATGCTGGTGTGCTGCCCACAAGGACTCAGAACTGTTATGCAGCTCAACCGAGGTTGCCCTGTGTTAGGATGGTGAAAAGTCTCAAGAGGGACCCTCAGGTAGGACTTAGCTGTGTTGGATGCAGTACATGCACAAATGAAGTAAGGTCCCAGGCTGGGGAAATTAACTACCTAAACTAAAAGTCGGTTCAGAAGGAGCTACTTGGACTTAAAGCTCTTATCCTCAAAACACTTACTGCTCACAACAGCAACATTAATGAAGCCTAGTTTCCTATGGATTTAGGTTATTTGCTTGGATTCCCAGCAGTCTAATAAGGTTTGAACTGTAGCTGAGTCATTTCTATTAATTAGGGCATTTGTATTATCTTTATGGGTCTCTGATGTCCTTAAAAAGGCTCAGTCTGCAACTTTTCTTTCCGCAGGAGAGATGGGTGAGTCTCTATCCAGCCATCTGTATTCATAAAATGTATAAGAAAGAACCCTCTTAGAGACAGCTGCTCTTCTGTTTAACAGATTTGAAATTTGCCCATGGGTTCAGAATATTTCAGGGGAGATCATAAAAACAAAACCATCAACACAAAGGGACAGCGGGATCATGTTTTTTTGGAAGCAAGGTTAAAATGAAATTGCCATATTTATGCAGTGTAAAGTATTGCACAACTTGAAGACACCAAATGGTTTTGATAATTTGGTCATTTCTTCTTGTAGAATATTTAATTAAACAAATCTGATTGTCTGAAATGTTTTCTAAGCCCATTTTTACAGGATAGGGATGGAAACACACGTTGAAGGGTTGCTTTTGTGTAAGAAATAACATTAAAAATATTTTTTTTCTCCTTGCCATAAAAAGAGTGTGATTATGTCAATTTGGAGGAAAGCAATTTTTCTTCAATATTATTGGGTGTGCTTTTACTGCTCGTTAGTTGCTGTCCTATTTGTTATTCTTTTTGATTTTGTTTTTAATCTTATTCAGTGTATCAGCAAGCCAAGTGATGCTGATGTCTAATTGCATCCCAAGAATGGCAAATAGCACAAAGCCAACAGCTTGAAAACAAGTCAGATTGAAATACGTTTGTACAAACTATTTTTCTGTTTTGTAATACTGCAAGCAGAAATACTGTGGATTTCCCAATACTGTTTTTCATCCCCAGATTATCATGTTCTGTCAGCCTGGCTTCTGACCTGTATGACCCTGACTGATTCGTATTCTCCTCTTTGGATCTGCCAAAAATGCCTCACTTGAGAAAGTCAGGTTTGAGATCTGTTTGAAGACCATTGCCCTTGGCCATGTTAACAGAGGCCTTGGCAGGCTCCTACCTGGACAAGGCCTACTGCCTTAGACTGACTTTTCATTAAAATCTTTCATTTCTTCAAAAAGCCATTAAGGACTGTGTGTTAATATTCAGAGCTTTCTCACACAGGTCTGGATACCAAAGTGCACTGGCCAGCTTCAGGGGAGCTCAGTGATGACAAGCTGGGAAGTGTAACAACATGGGGGTGAAAGCTCGGAAACTTGGTGGCAGTGTTTAGTAAGGGAAGAAACTAGTCCCAGTTTCCTGTCAGAGGGAGTAACTTAGCTCTATGCATCTCTGGTAGGAACACTGGAACTTACAGGCTAATTTCCCTTGATTTTTGATGGAAGGTGGAAGTTCATGTGGCTATATTCCTGTGTGGAAAGAAGTGGTTTTGGCAAGAGGAGGAAATTTCTGGTAGTGTTCCCATTCAGGAAAAGAGTATGATAATAAACTCAAACTCACTTTTTCCTAGGTATTGGAAAAGGACCTCATTCTACAAACATGGATGTGTAGGAAAACACACTTTGCTGGTTTCACTGATCAGGAAAAAGACCCTTGTACTTAAATGCTCTTTTCTACTAAAATTAAATGTTTAAGATTCTTCAGGCTCTCGGCTCCTCATCTGCTTCTATTGGATACAGAGAATGAAACAAGGAGGCTTTGCCAAAATTTGGTTGAAACAGGAGAGATACTTGATTGGGCCTCACCAAGGGGCTGGCAGAGAGGAGGCTGGGTACCAGTGTAGTATGGCATGGGCACAAGACTGGTTTTATTAAATACAAACACAGCTGTGTTCAAAATCTCTTCCTCCTGGGTGAGAAAGGGAAGTTAATAGAGGAAAATAAAACTTGAGTCTTGAAAGGGAGGGAGCTATGTTCAGTACAGTCTAGTTACAGCTTTGGATCACTGTAACTGTGAGAAAATGTGATGAGACAGTTTACACAAGCGCATTTGCTTTTTTCTTTTTTGGTTTTGGAGGGTTAATTCTGCACTGTTGTATGTAAGCAGGCAGTGATAGATTGTCCCAGAGTTCTGTGCATAGTGTCAAAGAGTGCTGGATTTAATTGTCCTGCATTTATTGTACAAAAGGAATGAATTATGAGCCACTTTACAGCATCTCCAGTGAAAGTGATTATCAGCACTGCTCCTCGCCAGAGATATAACTCCGTCAAGCAGACTCCCTCCTCTCTTGGGTTCCTTGGAAAAAGCTTGTGAATTTACTGTCTTCTGCCTGTGAAAGCTCAGGGTAAAACACAAACCCAAAGGCTGCCAATAGCTATATATTCACTTCAGATGTTGTAGGAATTCCTTATTCCATTTTTTCCCTTTTTTTCCCCTGAGTGGGAGATCAGTCAGGGGTTTTTGGGGCATGCAGCCTAAATAGCACAGCAGAATGAGTTCTCAGTTGATTGCTCTTTTTGATACTGTAGATGAACTGTGTGGCTGAGAAGACTTGGCTGCTGGCTTCATTTATAGCTTAGTCCAGGGCTCATGCACATGGACAGCACAGCTGGTCGTGATGCCATGGAAAGGCACCTTTCATCCCTCTGCACCCCACCATGTCTCACAGCTGTTCTCACACTGCTCCTCCCTGCATTGCACAGATAACCCCAGGAACAGGTTTAAGCCAAGGCGGATGTATAAAAGGAATGTTATGAGCTCTGCCTCTGAGACATTGCACAATAACTCATCTGCAGAAGAGCGGGGAGTTTTGCTCTTCACCTTTTCTGTTGACTTCTGTGGTGTAATAAAGGACAGCAGGATGAATTGCAGGAAACGTAACATTGCCTGCCAGAAAGATATTTGGGGGTGATGCTTCCCAACGTTGTAGAAAAACAGCTGCAGAGGAGACTTTGTGTTGGGGTTTGTTTAGATCTGTGGAAGTATTTTCAGTACTTTGAGGAGAGCTGGCACACACTTTGGGAAGCTGTAGGCCATATCCCCTCTGCTTGTAAGTTTTTTGTGCTGCCATTCAAACAAACACAAGATTCCTGTGTGTTCACAAACGTTTTTATGCCTGAGATAGCCCAGATAAACAAGTGAATAGATAGAGATAACAATGTGTACTCAACTGTGCTAGCTCTTACAAAAGATGCCTTTCTGCGCTCCTCCACATGAACAGTTTTCACATGGTTTTATCAACAGGTCTACAATTGCCAGAAAGTCTGTTCTTGAGAAGAAGTAGAAAAAGGGAAAAAAAGCTGTAAAAAGCCCCGTACTATAATGGCACTACCTGGTAGCATATGCAATTCATTTAACTCTGAGTCTACAAATGTGTTAGCTCATAGCTGTGGTAACACTCATGGCAGCAGTCCCCAGGCTGAAAACTGTCCTGCTAATTAATAACAGCGAGGAACAGAGGTTGTGCAGAGTGTCATAGTGACAGGTCATGAATTAGGAGGGGAGCATTTGTGGTCACGTGTTCTGTAAGCAGAGAATTATATTTGAAATTATTTCCTGTGTGTGATCGTGCATTTGGATAATCAATTAATGATCAAACTAGTAATGATTCTATGATTTCTTCCACTCTGTCATTCAACTGATTTATTGGAAATCTTGTATAAGTCAAATGGGTATCAGCTGCAACAGAGAAAATTTAGGAAAAAGGACTTGGAAGTTTACCTTATTTTTTTGTGCACTGAAAAGATTGTCTGAACTTTAACAGAGTTGCTGGGAAAAGTTGTGGAGTTAAATGGCTGGATGAGCCCTCCATGGTTTGGGAAGTCATGAGTGGCCACTTGTCCAGTAATGAGCCAGGATTTCCTGGGAAGAGCTGGGTGACCATCTTGGGACAGTATGGTCCTTCACTCCAGAATGCCAATTCATGGTGGCTTTTTGTAGGAATAGAAGGCACAGGGGAAAAAAGAAACACAACACAGTGGGATCAGTATTTTATCCTGTGGGACTTTTCACTTTTTCCTTTGCAAATAGCTATTTGACAGGTGGTTGCTGGAGTCATTTGGGATGTGGGAAACAGAGGTTGTTGTCTACTTCTGACTCCTGAGTTAACACGAGGAATTGAGTATGTGACTTGCTTTTGGAGTAATTACTACAGGAGGACAGTGATGATTGGAGCATCCCCAAGGAGAGCTATTCCAGAAGCATTCTTGTGTAGCAGGTTATTGTGCATTATCTATTGCAGCCAATTTAATTGGACAACTTTGCTCTTTTTTAGGATTCAGTACATGCAGTTCCAATGGCTAGGTTTCCAAGTTCCCAAAATCTTAAGACAATTTGGCTCTTTGGTCAAATAGAAGGTAAGTGCTTCATAACCAGAGGTTTTGCTGAGGGCTGGATTTTCAAAAGGCCTGAGCTGTTAGACAGCAGTTTTGAAAAAACTTGGCTGAAATTCAGTGCAAGCCTGGCTTTAGAAACCTTTTATATCTTCAATGAGCACAAAGGGACAGTCTGTCTTGTAAGTTAGAGCCTTCATTAGGAGGAACTGAATCCTATTGATTTCAATGTGTATTATGGTGGGATCAGACGTCTTCAGCATCCATACTTTAATGCACTGCCATGACAACAAGGACAGCAATCCCAGTGGCAGGGGAATGGGAAATGGCATGAGGTGGAGAAGGGACATCCTCTTCTCATTGATGGGAGACTTCCCCATAATAAAAATGGGGCAAAAAAAGCCTGGTAAGTCAAGTGGATTGATTTGTAAGTGAGCTTACTCTAAAGCAAACACAATGCCGTATGTGTCTCATTTGCCAGTGAGATCATCTGTTTCTTTGTTAGGGAAGAAAATGTGTTTCCCTTCCAAGTGCAGGGCCACTCAGGCAATTTACATGGACAAATAAAGATGAGGTTTAGCAGCACTATATAAATAAAATACAACTCTAAGTGGCCACCAAAGAACCAAGCTGCTCGAATGGAAGAGTACTGGGACGTGAGCCAGGTGGCTGCTGTTTGCCATGCCTGCTTGTGGTTCCCCATTCAAGCATTGCTCCCATGCTTCTTGCCGAGGTTAAGTTTATGGCTGTAGCAAAACATATACTGAGAAATAAACAAGCTATGATACAGATGAACAGCAGAGCAAAAAATGTGAAGTAAATGTGTGCCTTAACCATAGACTTTAGAGAAAATAGTTGGGCTGTTGCTAGAGCAGCATCAATCAAGGCTATCATCTCTTGATAAAAGTGGTGGACATCTTGTCTCTGATGTCTTTATAAAAGTTGTTCAAATGTATGAAATGGAGTAATTCCTAATTTGAGAGTAGTTCCTCATGGAGATGATATACCCAAAGCAAACCAGAAAGTGGATCTGTGGCAGACTCAGGAACTGATCGTGGGTGTTCCGAAGTCCAGTTGTGGCCTTAACTGTTTGCATGCTGTTTCTGCTGTTCACATCTGATGTTTTATACCCCTCCAAAAAAAATAGATGTTTCTAACATATTGTTATTTCTCGTTTTGTGTATATATCTATATAAAAAGTGCTCTTAAGATACACTTACATTTCCTGATGTCATAGTTACCAGGTGTTATTGAAATGTATAATTTCTCACAAAAGGCTGTTAGGTCCAGCCCAGCTTTGGCTGATGTTTGATTGGAAATAAATCCACTGAGAATTACTGAATCCAAAGACCCAACATGGCTCAGGAAGCCCCTGAGCTGCAAAAGACTTGGAGGGTGTCAGGGGAAGGGATCTCTACAGAGCTGCCCTGATGTTTGTACTCCGCACTAGGCATCTGCATTGGCCATTGGCAGTGGTGGGATGATGAGTTGTATGGACCTTTAGTGTGATCCATTTCCTATGCTCTTAGGTCATTATGATAAAAATTTATTTTCTGGTGGGCTCAACCTAATCCTGATGGACCTTTCCCATGTCCCAGAAATCACCTACAAGTCGATGAAATGAGTTAGCCCAGAAAGAGCAGGAAGAGTCTGGGTGGGCTCTTGCAGTGTATCAAGAAACATGAACCCAAACTTTTGTTCAACTTTCCAGTAACTGCAGTGCCATGAATGCTCAAGAATCCAACAGGGACAATCTCATAGGATATTGTGATGCTGCTAAATTTAAAAGAATAAGACTATTTTTAGCATAAACATTTAACAGAGACCCACAAATCATGTTGAGAGGCATGGTTGTGATTATAGATCTGCAACATGTTTGCCTTGATAAAAAACAGAGCTGTGTCAGGTGATCTTGTTAACGCAGTGTTTGTACACTCTGGTAATAGGTGCAGCTGTGACTAAAAAAAGGCGTAAAAAAAATGAGGGGTTCTATTTTACTAGCAATTATTCATTTATAAGCTGTAGCAGAGGAGTAGCTAGAATCAGAGACAAGACCTACTAGTCCGGAGGTCGGGAAGGACTATAAAATGAGAAACATGCTGCACTCCCAGGACAGATGTACTTTCCCATTTGCTGGCTCTCCTCAACACCTGCTGCACTTTAGACATACGCTTACCTTCTACTTGACAAAAACATTGCCTAAAGTTTAACATGTGCTCATGGGCTTTATTGGAAAAGATAGATCATAGAATCATAGAACAGTTTGGATTGAAAGGGACCTTGAAGATTATCTCGTTCCAACCCCTCTGTCATGATCAGAGACACCTTCCACTAGATCAGTTTGTTCAGAGCCCCATCCTCAAGGCATTTGTTTCCAGTTCAAATTGTTCTGGTTCCCAATCATTCCAGTCAGCTGTTTCTGCACCTTTAGTGTGCGTGTCTGACCTAACTATTGAGAATGTGAGCCCTAAGGTATTTTGAGTTTGAGAATCATTGGGAAAACTTATATGAAAAAAACATGCTCATTACTTACCTCACCTGTCCAGTCCCCAGTAGGCCTAAGAATTTACAAGGAACTCTCCTAGGAACAGACATCCTGGTTTTTATGGAGCTGAGCTCAGCAGTTTGTGAGTTCAGAGAGTGAGCAGCAAGTCCTGAATTTGTTTCAGATACTAAATTTAAAGTCTGATGTGGAACTTGGGGAGCTTTTGGTTGTTTTACTTTTTTTTTCCTGAAAAAAAATTTGTTCGCAAACTGAAAACAAGACCTAATGCATAGAATTCCTGGTAATAATTTTCACTGGGAAAATGTCATTTGTTTAAAATTAAAATTATTTATAGGTATAATCTGTCAAAATTTTATTTTGTGAAGGAAGTTCAGTTGGAAGTTTTACATTCTTTCACTGGGATGCCAACATGAGCAGATCTAGTTTGTAATTATGTAATGGTCTTTTATCTTAAGCTTCAGTTTTACGACATGACAGATAAAAAATTAGTTCACAAAAAACTAGTTTGTGTGAAAAGCATGTGAGATGCCTTTAGCATCTAGACATCAGTCTGGTTTCTTGGCTCTTCATTATCAGTTATATGGTGCTGTTTAGTCAGCTGCTCCAACCTACAATACATCCGTAATAACGTTATGCCTTGGAGAGGTGAAATTACATAAATTGCCACCATCTTTGAACTGTAATATTTTCTTCTAGTCTAGGGTTGTCTTGGGTCTACTGGGCAATGTCCTCAAAGTTCATGTATGGAGTTTTTTCCTTAAGTGTAGCTACTGTACTTTTGTCTAGATCACATCGAGAGCTTCCCATCTCATCTTCCCTTTGAAAGACTCATCCATATCCCACTTGTATGAGCTCTAGTAGGATGATCTATGCCTTAACTTTGGTTTCTCTAGCCCACATGATCCTAAGATTTGACTTATAAACCTAAGCATCTCTAAGCTGAAAGAAGCTGGAAGCTGAGGTCCTGTGTTCATGGGTGGTCCTTGAGGGATGCAATGAGTTCTCCAGGTCGTAACTTCGCTGTCTGATGCCTTCTTGCCCTGTGAGAAGTTTCTGAAACTGAGGCCCTGGTGTGATTTTGGGGCCATTTGCAGATGCCTATTCAGGTGTGCAGGTTGTATGGCTGGTACGGTTGCTGACGCCCTCACAGGTCTGTTACTTCCCATTCAATAAACGTGCTGCACGATTGCTGTGCTTGCTTCCATCTCTGCTGCCCTTGTCGATGGCCTGAAGAGATGCACAGAAATCTCAAACTCATTTGGGATGAGGCCTGGTAGCCTTACATCCCACTCTGCACCCAGAGGCTGCAAGCCAGCTCCACCTGAGCTGAAGGTGGTGGTGGTCCTCCAGCAGCAACCTGCCCGCCCTTGAAGAGACCAGTGGGGAGACTTGGGTGAAAGGAGATGGATGGGACTGGATGGACTAACAGCAAAGTGGCCTGGGAAAAGTAAAGGCTCCCTGGAGTTGTGATGTTTCATTCTTGATGCACTGGCCCCCTGCCATCAGGGAGTGGCGTGGTGCCAAGGGGATACAGCACGGGGCCCAGCAGCTTGCATCTGCTGAAACAGAACATGAGAATCCACAGTGGAGCCAGCCTCTCTCCCTTCCCATTTCTTCTTCCAAAAAATGACTAATGTAAATAAATTGTCTGTTCACATGTGTTTTGGCATCTGAATGGAAACACTTGTCCATGCGCCCTCACCAGCCCTCCTTCCTCCCTCCCTTGGTGCTTTTGCTATATGAGCTTTTCTTGCTCAGTTTCGGCTCAACCCAGAGTTATTCCATTGGTATTTCCCTCTTGGACTGATAACGAGCTGAAGGAGCAGGCATTAAAGCTGGTGACATATACCAGCCCTAATAATGTCCAGGAGCTAAAAGGTCTCCAAGCCCTGGTTTTTGCAGCAGATAAACACTGGGCAGGGACCCAGGGGCTCCCCAAAGCTTGCATGTAAGGCTCTGTATGTACCACTCCATTTGCCCTGGTCTCTGTAGGAGCTCAGATGTGTTAAAAACTGCTCCTTTGGTGCTAACAAAAGTGTGGCAGTATCCACATTGTTCCCTGGAGCATGGAAATTCTTCATGTGGCTATACCTTAACATTACTGATAGTAAGTTACTGAAGGGGAAGATAACATACATTTAATAATAAAATTTCATTAAATGATAATACGAATAGGTTATTGCAGGGGAAAATACTCATACAAATTCATTTTGACCGGGTCACTCTAACTTCAGGTTGTTTTGCACAGACAAGGAGAAGAGAGGTGGTAGGTCACATGTTGCAAAATGTTTTAGATGCTTCCAGTTGGAAAAATAAATATTCAAGCAATTACAATGCCTCTTGTTAAAGGAGGAGATGGAAACATATTGTCGTTCTCCTCACGATGTGCATTTCCTGTGCTTCAGGGTAATCAGCTACTGAGACATCCTTAATCTTGTTGGATTATTTGCGGCTGCACCTGCCTGAACTTTTTCTCTCCTGATTAGCATTTGATTAAATCCACTTTTAAAATGCCAGTGTGACTGCTGTGCTGGGGGGGCGCTTGCAGAGAGTGTTTTGCTCTCCATCCTGATTGCATCTGCATTAATTATACTAAGTGCAGTGACAGGAACAATATTGATGTAACAGAAGTTTATTAGGTTGATGTGGTCATTCAGACAAGAGGGTTGTAAGCAGCTACACATGCTTTGGCTGTGGCCTCCCATGAGGAGAAAATGTCATCTCATTATTATTCAGATTGACCTGATTTGGGTAATTTCTTTCTGTTAGCGAGGTAGTTTTGGAATCTCATTAGCTTACTGACATTTGCATGTGTTAATAGAGTTCTTGCTTGTTTTTAATCCTCCGTTCCTTCCTTACCATTGCAAATGGGAATTTGATGGAAATCATGGATTTGGGCTGCAGGACTGGAAACTTTCTAGACTTCATTTTGGGCCTGCTGTGCCATCTTACAATTGTGGCCCCTGACCCCGCAGGCATGGATGCAGGAAGGTGTTTTCCTCTCCCCATGGACCAGGGAGTAGGGATGATGTAAGGACATAGGAGTGCCACTGCCTATCTCAGCCCTGCCCTGCTGCATGAGCCATTACCTTTGCCAGAGGGTAGAAGTCCCAATCTCATCGTAAAGACACGTGACATACATCACATTTAGGTTATTTACTTCACTGTATACATGACCAGTGCCTCAAGCCTATCTGAGTTTTTCTGTCCTGTGTGTGAAAATTCAGGAGCAAATCCTGTCAGGAACAAATGTCTTAACCATGCTTGAACTTGGATTATGTTCTTATCTCTGGCAAGAGTTAATGGGCTCTCTTTTCAGCAGGCTGTGGTGTGATGGAAGGACTAACCACAGCTCTGCCAGGCACAGACATCCTGGGGTCAAGGGGGCTTCTTGGGTCGTGTTTGGCTGTTCCTCATAGTGGGAATTGGAAGCCTTGCAGAGGTCTGCAGCAGTGTGCTCTGGGTTTGGCAGGGTTTCCTAAAGCTTCCAAATGCCCCTCACTGTGCTGACAGCTGGAGCAGGCACAGGGGCACATCCTGAACGGTGATTAAATTTCACATTGTATGACTCAGCCACAAAATACAGATTTGTGTTATTACCCTTGTTATTGCCCAGTCACTGGCCCAAACCAGTTACTCTACCTTGATAGTCTTTAATGGAGCGTGCAATGAGTGACTCCAGCTTCTTATAGTCTAATATACAAAGATAAGTGCTTGGGAATCTTGGAAAATAAGAGCTTTAAAGAACTTTTCTCTGACCTCATGAACATTTTTTGCTGTGATTGATTTTATTTTCTTTCTAACAGGTGTTGTTTGTGTGTGATTTTCTTTAAGAAGTCAACCCATTATGGGAATGTGAGACAATGAGCAGACATCTTATCTTGCTCTGGTATATTTCTAAAAATGAAAAGTTCACTAACTCATTAAAACAGAAACCTGGGTTAAGATTCATGGGGGAAAAGGGAACATCTTTAAAATCTTTTCCTAAAACATGGCCTACTCTGTAACACATGTGCCTGGAACTAAAAAATTAATAATAATCGTTTGTTTAATAAATGCTTAGAAAATTCATTTTTGGGCTAGCTACATATTAAAGGTTGAGTTTCTGGGTTTAGTTGTTTGTGGTTTTTTCCTCATAGCCTTGTTGTTTGTTTTCTGTAGACTTATTTTCTTTTCTGCAGCTTCTCCCTCATTGCTACATCACACTAAGTTGTGTTCCTCCCAACATCTGCTCCCCACTTGGACAAAAGGTCCTGCAATGGGAGCTGCCTGGACCTAATTTTTTAGGGTGATGCCCAGTTCACTTCTGCAAATCTCCATAGTGCCTCTACATGTTTTACCTCTTTCCCATGAACTCAGTGAACTCCCTGAACTTTTTTTTTTTATAATTTTAGGTGGGATTTTCACTCGGTTTTTTCAAAGTGTTTTCTTGCCTGATTGCTGGAGGGAGAGCAAGTGAACAAAAACATCTGGGCTAAAAAAAAAAGGAAAGAAAATAACAACAAACCAGATAGGCTTGTTTATTGAGCTTTAGGTCTCTGGCAAATAGCTGACTGTAGCTGTATTAAATTACCCTCTACAAATATCTAGTCTTCATTTGTAACCCAGCCTTATAATTTGCTGTGTACTGATTCTAGACCAGTTCCCCTTCCACAGTTCCCATTTTAAAACACAGGCATTGTACTGAATTTTTTCCTGTGATGCTATGGCTGATAATAAATTTTATCACCCTTCTACCCCTCAGAGGGGTAATTTGTAAATGGGTCCTTACTTTTGCCGTATGCACTACAGGTATTTTCCTGCTGCATAATCAAGCAGTGGGTTTTTGCAGTGGGTTGGTTGTTCAGGGGATATTTCTTTCCCACCAGTGATATGAATTATTGAAAAGAGAAGCAATATAAAGATAATAAAGCAGGTGACATATCAAAGCATAATAACTGCAATGGATGCATTGGCAGTATGAAGGCAATATTACCATAGAAAGTTACCTTGGAGCTCCTCTGGAGCTTACTTGTCTGCTGACAGGGTAGCAGCTTTCAGATTCACTCACAGACCCTTTCTTTGCATTCATAAGGCAGCTCTATCACATAAAATGGTAGAAGAGCTAGTCAGCAAATAAAGAAGTTGCTAAGCTCTCTGTTGCTTGGTTTTTCATCTTGGGTAGTTGCATAGTTTCATCCTTGTCTGAATTAAGAGTGAGTAAATGCTGCCCATCTTCATTTACTCTATACTGTCCCTAGCTTTGAGGTAGCCACTGTGCTTCCCTTGGCCTCAAAGGTGAAGAGGCTTCATGACTTGGGTGACTGTCAGTAGGACATGAAGGGAAACTGCTTCATCAAGAGGCAAAGCCTTGTTTGTGTGGTTGTTCCTCACTGCCTGTAGCTGGACTTGTGTGGCAGGGCTGCCTGTGATTGAGCTCTTCTTCAATGATTGTGGAACCTGGGGAAATCTCACTTGGAAACATCTAATAAGCATCTAATGAAGCAAAAAGTCATTGTGAATAAGGTGAATAATACACACAGTTCCCATGTGCCTGATGCTGGTATCCCTGTGCCCAACTGCAGAAGCATAACCTAAAGGAGAAGCTTCTCCATGGAGAGATGGTTTAGTTAACAGGAGATGTAGGAAAGGTTCTTGTGTCTTGGGCAAACCCCTAGGCTGTTACTCTTGTCAGAAGGATTTCTGCCTTGACTTTAGGATAGGAACACGCATTTATAGTGTAATCCAAACTCTTATGTTGATGTTCAAGGAGTCACAGTGGTGTAGCAGATTAACAGCAATAACTGAAAGTCTCCTTATGTTATATATAAACTTCCCAGTACAGGAGATGTGCCATACCTTTGTATCAGCTGTATTAAAGGACATAAAACTGCAGATGTCCATTACTTTGATGTGTATTCTGGAGGAATCTCTATGGCTGTGGCACCAGAGGAGAACTTCCCTCATAGGTTTTTTTAAAATTCCTTCCAAAACAGTGGTTGAAAATCAGTGGAAATGAATGCTGTTATCATCACCACATACATGGGATGTTGAAAAGCGGGATTTCTCTTCCAGGGAAAGAAATGTGTTTGTACTCTAAGTTGAATCAAAGAAGTGATGTTTAAAAGGTTTTAGAACAGAAATTCCAGCCTGCTCAAAAGTGAACCTCAGTGGAAACCTGGCTTTGTTTCCCTCTTGGGGATGACCAAACACTGCCAAGCATTGAAGAGAGCAGATTAACCATCCTGCAACAGTATATGTGGAATCATTTTAACATTGATACTAATATTTCAAAGTAACATATCAGTCAAAAATGAGTGCTATTCAAAAAGTAAATGAATGCTATTAGAAAGAAGCAATTAGAAAGAAATTATTAGAAATAAAAAAATTATGAAAATTCTAACAATGAGATTACAATGTCCAATTGATTGAAACTGAATTTTCCCTTTCAGTAATTTTGTCAAAATAACATCATCTGCAGAATGTTTTGGAGCTGATACAGCATTTCCCAGAAGAAAAATATTGCCTAAAACAATTATTTAATTATGCAGATTCAATGTGCATTATGAAAATTAATAGCTAGTTAGGTTTGCAAGAGAAAAGCAATCTGAAATTTAATAGCAAAATGTTCTAATGAAGTGGATCTTTTAATCAATAAATTGCTATTATTCTAGTTCACCATCTTTCTCTACCTCCTATAGCAGCTGAGTACCAGCTGGACTGGAAATGCTCTCATTGATATAACCGAATGCAGACAGCTAATTTGGGAGTATTTTAACCTACTCTGAACTTTTTTTATTTCTACTCTGATTTTCATGTGGCCTCCTGCTACAAACCATCCCTTGGGTGGTAGGACAGAGAGATCTGATGAACACACTTTCTTTTGCAGGTTTATGAGGTTGAGTAGTAAAAGGATTGTTTTCATTACTAACATCCTGGTGTAGTAAAATATCAAATTTAATACATATGACAGTTGTTATATTACTTAATCCACTGTTTGTCTTTTAGTTTAGTTTGAGTTTGCCTTGTTATTTGGTATGTTAGAGGAAGGCTACAATTTAGCTATTTGGCACACCTTCTTGATCATCAGATGTACTTTAGTATCACATGCTGATGGAGCATCCAGCTGTAAGATTTCATGGGATAGTAATGCCATCAGCTTGTCCTAGCCGACTTGGGTGGAGGATGCATCTGGTCTCGATTTTGTCAGACCTCTCCATCAGTTTAGCAGCTTTTTGTTTAGGGGAATGCAGGTCCACAAGATGCCATGTGCTGTTCCAGGGAGCTAGGTGCTTGAGGCTTGGCTGGGTTCTGTGCAGTGCTGCTCACACAGCCTGTATGCCAAGGAGGTGGGGTTTTTTTCCTGAGACACAGGGAAGGAGAGAGCTGTAGCTTTTATGTGGCTGCAAGCTTTGTGCAGCCACAAAGGCTCAAAGCTTAGGAAAAACCACCAAACTGTGGTAAAGACCAGAAGTGCAAGCAGCGTGTGTGGGGAAGTTGGTTTGTGGATCTTCTGTGATTCTTGGGAGACTGCTTTCTATTGCAATGGTTTTTATTATGCTGCCTTGCCAAACCTGAGAGCAATAGAGATATTTCCCTTTCACACTTTAGAGGGTGTGAGAAACCAGAGCCAGGCATTGTGCTACTCATCCCAGAAGGGCAAGTCACATCTCCAGCAGCAGAAAATCTAACTCAGCTTTGCGCTGCTTCTTCAAGCACAAATTGTATGCAAGCCTTCCCCATCCAGCCAAGCTCTACAGAGAGATAAGTTATCTAAAAGATTCCTCTCATGGCACTGAGCCTCCTCCAGCTGATGCTGATAGCAAGCGTGGCTACTGCTTGTAGGAAAAATTGCCATGGAGTAATGTGTGGTGTTGTAGGACTTGGTGAGGTTGTTGGCACTTGTAGCTTGGTATCATGAGTTGCTAGAAAGGTTGTGAATGGTGCTGATCCTCTGGTTCTCATCATTCTGGAGTCAAATAAACCAGTTGTCTAATTATAGACAGGCAAATTCCGAATTCATTGAAGGAGGTTGGGGTTGAGGGTTTTGTCCTGGCTACAAACCAGCACCACTCCAACTCAAATCACATCCAAATCTCTTACATGTGTGTTTTGAAGAGGGAGTGGTTTTTGGGGTTTTTTTTATCTGGTTAGATAAAGGAATGTTTAGTAAATAGCTGCTGGGATCCAGGATAATATTATGATGTTTTCTTTGCGTTTTTATTGTGTATTTTTTTTTGGTGGACAGAATGATTCCACTGACATTCTAAGAAAAAAGTCACGTTGCAGAAGTGAAGATAGGATGACTAGACTCCCTTTTTTTTAAGGATAAACAGGATTCAGCCCATTGGAGATGAGATGTTTGCATGTGGCCATTTGGTTTGTGTGCCACACATGTGATCAATTTAACCAGGGGAGGATTTAGGAAGGGTGGAGAGGCCGATGTTTCTTGTGACATGTGGAATGTTAAGCCACAAAAATGCAACCACAAAATCAGCAGATTAGAATTCCCATTTGTAAGGAATAAATAATCATTATGGTAAGATAGTCCATGAGGGATTAACACGACTGCTTCCAATTCTGTTGTTCGATCTGCTATAACATTTTTTTCCATGCATGTATCTCCCTCTTTCTTTTTAATTTCTTTTTCATTTTTATCTCTATTTCCTGGTTGATATTGTAGTTGTCAAGTGATTTATGAGAATGCAACTTCGAGAGGTTTGTCTGTGTACATACCTCTTGTTTTTCTCTTGCTTGTAATTATGTTATGCACCTGTTGCTCCCCATCGGGGCCCACGTGCTCGGAGAACCAATGCTCACTTTGCAGTTGGTTTACTCAGTTTTACAACATTTGTTAATCACATCTGATAGATCTGTTCTGGCTTGGTGCCGAAGAGCTGCCTGGCAGCATAAATCATTCTTCCACTGAAGAGAGGAGCACAGTATCTATTTCAGGTTCCCACCCACCAGAGACTCATAAATCTACCTAAATGTTTCAAGAAACAAGTTTGATTGTTTAGAATGAGCTAATGCTGCAAAGCTCGTCTTAGTCCTGAGCTGAATCTGAGACTCTGGCTCCTCAGGCTTATAGGGTTAACTTAGATTTATAGGATATGTCTACCTCACTCTTAAAAAGCAAGCTTGAGAGCAATGGGGAGAGCATGTTGGCTTCTCAGCTCATCTGCCCCGAAGTCTCCCTGTGCACATCTTGGTGCTGAGTATCTGATGTCCTGTTAACTGCTCTGTTAACCTGCCTGGCATGCACAGGCATGTGTCTGCATCCAGTGATAGGAAGCCTCCAAACAAGGGTGTTGAAAGCATTCCTCTGCCTTTTCTCAAATACCAATGTACATGTATCCCAAGTTCTCCTTTTAGTCTAAGGGCTTAAGGAGGAGGCATAGGCTATTTCATAGACAGAGGAGAAAAATGCACATTTCTGGATGACTGTAGGTGCTCTGTGTTGCCTTCAGAGGAGCCTCTCTTCTCCACTGGAGAGAGACTGGCTTTCTAACATAGTCCTATATTAGGTGATGTGAAGCAAGTCTTGATGGCCTTGAGGGCCATCTAGGGTGAGAAATTGCCTGTGGCAGTTTATAGCTCCCAGCTCTTCCATGGCTTTCTGTTCCAAATTAATAGCCTAACTCCATGAGCATGGAGTTAGCCTTTATCCCACATAGATTCTATCTAGTTTGTCTTTGAGGTAATAATTGTGCGTTTTTTAGATTTCTGTTCTGTGCAAAGGAAATTCTTGGAATGTGGCAAAATTCTTTTGGCTTTCAGAAACTTCTCAATTATCCTTCAAAGATCTGCTTGATGGCAGAGTGTCTTCATTCTTACTATTTAACAAATGGGCATTTTTTCCCTTTTCTAATATGGTCAATGCAGCTATCCCCAAGTGAGTGAGGAAGCCACTCCTGTGTATCATGTCTGCAGTTTGATGATAGTATTTTAGCTATTTTTAATTAACTTTGCAGGTGACTAGTGCAGGAAACAGAAAAAATGCAACTAGGGTCACTAAATAAGCATTTGACAAAAGTGTCTGAGCAGGATCTTGGATGTAATCTGTAAGTTATGAGTTTTACTGTGAAGAGAGCAATTAATGAAGATGTGTTTGCAATATTAAGGATTTCTCTGATGCTAAAGAAGAGATTGTCTCATTTGCTACAGAAAGAACAGGTCAGTCCTGTTTTCTCTACTTATACCCCAAACCTTGCTCTTTGCCTGTCTTTAGTGTTGTCTGATTTTTCCTGTAATCAATGAGGACTTGATTTAGCAGAGCTCTTCCTGCTGTTCCCAACTCTGAATGGTCAAGGATCTCATTGATTCTACTGGAACGTAGATGTTGTGCTTGGCATGATGTGTATTGTTGGACACGTGTCATGCACTGATCCAGCAGGTTTGTGTGATCTCAAAGTCTTTCTGCACATTTGTTTCCAAGGATCAGATGGGGGATTTTGTATAGGTTTGAGTGATTTAACTTCTGTTGTTGACAATAATTTCCAAGAGGAGTGACTGGCTAGGGTGTTTTTCCATAAACCTCGAGGGCTGGCTTTGACATTCACTCTGGACATGTACTAATGTCCACTGCCCTTTGCTCATGCAGTAAGCGTGCAGACCCATCACAGCCAGGTGCAATGCCAGAGACATTATTCCGTTTTGCATTCCAGAGCTGGTGCGTTTTAGTGACGCTAAACCAAGGAGGCTTGGTTGGATCTATGCCATTTTTAAACTTAATTATTCTCCTGGAGCTGTCACCCTTTAAATAATGTGGGTCCTGCACAAGAAATGCTACAATTGAGGTACTTCTATTTGATAAACTATGTCTATGGTACATTCATAAGGGTTGGGCAAGGGGTCATGGATGATGAAGCTTCCTTGGACTTGGCTAAAATTCTGGGACTGTATAGTTAGAAACAAGCTGACCACGGTCCCGTTAAATGTAGGTGACAGGGAGCAATTTCTAGATCTGATGTCATGGAACATCTTGAGTTCTAAAGAGAAGAGAATAATCTTTTAAGGAAATTTGAAGTAGTTTTACCTCTTATGCTGTTTATGCAAGCCTCAGCAAAAGGGGAGAACATGCAGGCGCAGACCATTGCTGCTTTGGGATAGTTGTGTCAGGAAAGGAGGGACCTGGTGAACTACTTTTTGTTAATTGCTCTCTTTCTAGTGGATACACAGAAAGTTTTGCCACGTGTATAAAAGATAAGCTCACCAGTGGCTCGTTAAAGTTATGATTGAGGTGTAACCCCTGGTTCAGCAATTCCCTAAAGCAGAGAGAGTGGAAGGATATGCTGAGAAATGCTCATCTGTGACATAGGTCTACTATTTCTCTAAGCACAGAGATACTGTGTAGGTCCTAGGCCAGAGTGACTGCTGGGGAAAATGGCTTGCTTGTTGATTTTAAAATATAAAATCCTCTGAGTGTCATTTATATCACTAAATGTAGTAAAGGAATTGCTGGCTATCTTTGTACCGTAGCCTCTCCTGTTTACAAACAGATGTGGTACTGCCTTAAGTCAGATTTTGATATAAATTGATCAAAACAATCAAAATTAGCCTTGTAAAATTCTCATAAAAATTACATGACAGAAAACTGGCCGAATACCTCAGCAGTACTCCCCAGCGTGTGATTTCAGAGGTGATTAAATGAAAATGTGGCCTGGCTTGTTTAAGTGTAGAGGTCTCTTTCCTCTGCATGCAGTTGTTGCTATGTGAGAGATGCTGTGGCTCTGCCTCTGAGGCCATGAAGCCAATTTTTAGGCTCTCTAGTAAAATACTTCATTGCTTAAATATGCATTGTCTTTGGGGAGCACCTCTCTCCTCACCCCTCTCCCCTCCCTAATACACTTCATCATAAACTTCTGCAAAAATATATAAATAAATAAAATAATCCAGGTTCCTTTTTCTTAAACAAGAATTTAATTAAATGGAAGTTAGATCCCTTTGGAATACAGAAAAGCAACTTTAAAGACACTCTAGACATGGGCTTTAAGGATTTCCTTTCCTCTTTTTGCCTAATAGACTCCAATCCTAGGATTGTATTTCTCTGCTTCAATGCTAAAAGGCTTCTTAAAAGAAGCAATATTCAAAGGCCTAACCCAGACATTTTATGGGATGTCATACATTTTCAGCTGGTCATAACATAAAAAATAAAATAAAATACTGCAGGTTACTTTATCAAAGAGAAAGTTGATTTGTAATTCCCAAGGTAGAATTATGAAAATACCTTGAGAGCATTACAGGAACAGACATTTATGAGAAGTAATAAAATTAGCTGACCGCAGTACAAATTTGCTGAATGCTTTTGGAGGAGAAAATATGTTCCTTCCCCCACTGCCCAGAGAAAATCAGACAAAACCTGTCAGTTTGTGAGGCCTTTTCTGCGACAAATCAAAGCCATTCTTTAGCAGAGTGGTGTTTCTGCAACATTACCCTGGGTAAATGGTGTAGACTTGATCTTCCTCCCACTGAAACAACAGAAAAAGAGCTGACGGTATTGACAGGAGCAGTACTGAGCATTAGCAGAGCTTCATGTATGGGAATGGGGATGTTTTCCAGCTGTCCTCCATCCTCAGGGTATTGCTTCACTGATCAAGTTGTTTTGAGGATGAAGGGGAAAAGATAGGAAGACTTAGCCAAGGGATCAAAGACCATATCTTAGAGGGTGCTGAGTGCCTTTGGGTCCATAGAAGATCCAACTCACCTGTTGAACTACCATGTTCAGAGAGGCATTGTAGAGGTTGTCCCATCTGTTTTTTTCAAAAGACTTGGCACCACCCTTTCCCAATCCACAACAGGGAGACCTCTAAGAGTCAATGGGAGTCCCCTGTGGAGTTGCACTCTGTGTGAGTCAGAATGTGGCCCTAAGGCAAACAGATGTCACAAAAACTACCAGAAGCAGGTGGGACAGTGTCACCTGCTACTGCCCTGCATATAACCAATAATGTGGAGTCCATTAAAATGTATTTTCATGGCATCTGGAGTCATTTTAAAGACATGCAGGGATCTCTCTCCACTTCCCCTTGGATAAGCTCTTCCAAAAGTTTTTACTTGCAACTGTCTAAATAAATAAACAGATGAAGTACCTTCTTTCTGTTTTGCATGTGTCTCATGTAAATTCCAACTGACTGGGTTGTGGCTTTCCCTGCTAAACTGATGAATCCATCCACTTCTATGAGTTTTCCTAGCATGTGTATAACTGCAGTTAGTACATCTCCATCTCACACTAAATTGACCAAGCTACTTAAATCTCCTACTGTGAGCCCTGTTTCCTGATTCTTGAATTATCCTGTTGATCTTCTTTCTATTTGTGGTTTCTTAAGAAAACAAGGCTTATGTGGGTATACTGAAAGTGGATTTATGTGTCTGCCTGGTCCCCTCCTTCCCCCTCCCTGTTAACCCCTGACTAATTTCATAAAGGCAGGAAGAGTCTTAAAGGTCTTAAGGCTGCACATGTTACCTCTAGATACATAGCCAGTAAAAGGAAGGAAATCCTAGTGGTGCCCTAATGAAGGAATAGCAGGAGCATGTGTGCTCAGTAGATATTAGACATCCAGAAGTCCATTCTGAAGCAATCTACCACAACTAGTTTTCTTGAGTTACGCTGCTCCTAGGGATGCTTCTTGTGAATGCAGGTCACTAGAGCTGTACATGATGGTCACCATTTAGTCTCACTGTACTCAGATACCAAAACAGATACCTCATACATCCAGCCCAGGAGAGAGCATGCAAGAACTGGGGTCTGTGGTCAGCAGTGAGCATCCAGAGTCATCTTCCCAGGCCTCTAACCAGGATCCCCTGTCAGCAAAAGTCTCTCCGGGTGTTGATGTGTGTACTAGTTTGAAATCAAACCAGTGGGGAGATCGCAAGTCAGAATTATAATTTAATAGAAAAAAGAAAATTAAAAGAAATAAATAAATGCAGTAGTACAAGAACACTGACAAAGTCAGAATACACCCTGACACTCTATGGTGGTAGCTGTCCAAGCAAAGCAGTTCCGTTGAAGTGGTGATCCTGTAGAAAGAAAAGGGTGAGAAAGTCCAATGGTAGCTCTTGTCCTCTGGGAGTCCAGTAGGTAAGCGCTCCTGTGGTGTTCAGAGTCTCAGCTTATATCCAGGATGGAATAGTTGTCTCCTCCCTCTGGGCGAAGCATCTCACAATGGGATGGTGAGTCCTGTGATAAGGCCTGATGGGCCCATTAACAGCAGATAGTCCAGGAGGGAGTTATCTCTGAGTCATGGGCAAGGCATTGATGTCCCATTAACAGAAGATAGTACAGAGGGAGGAGGCAAGGAACACTGCTTCACCTGGTTTCAACAGCTCACAGAGATGGTAATAGAATATACTTCAACCTAGGACAATGTGTTCCTGCCTGCCTTGTTTCAAGAGGCAAATATGTTCAGATGGCTCCATATCTTCATAATTCACCATGCTGACAGTCTGTCTCGTGCATGTGGATTTTATTGGCAGCATTTTGGGAAGAACTTCCAAATCATGGATGAAAATTTTGACTGGTATTGACCTTGTTACCAATCCCTATAAATTTTTTTCTAGAAAAAACTCACGTCAGAGATGATTCTCCATTTTTACAGCTACTTTTAAAAATCTTTCAGTTATAATCAGTTTTCAGACTGTTCAAGGTGTTTTCGATTAATATTACATATTTCTAGTTCTATAAGCAGAAACTTAATCTCCTTTGGTTTACTACTGTAAAGAGCCATTTTACCAATTAATGCTGAATAATCTCAGAAAGAATTATATTTTTGACATGACTATTTAATGTCATATTGACTACCACAGATGATCTTACTCCTTTCCTAAGGATCTTCTCACTCAGTGAGAAGTGTTTTTTGAGGATCTATTCCAAACTACTTCTTTCAACCAAAGTCAGATAAATATAAAAACTTACTTAAACTTGAATTTTTTTCTTTGTTTTTTCTGTATCCTGAGCAGTCTGTCATGCTGTAGGTGGTACTGGAAAAAAAGAAAAAAAAAGTATTCGTGATACCAAGTACTTTAACAGGGGAAGAAAACTGAAACTTAAATGCATTTCCTTTGCTCAGGTCCAGATTTAATCTTCATTTCTGATTCTGTGCCTAATTTATTGCAGAATCTCTCACTTGTTCAATTAAATTTTTTGAGTGTTTAGTAAAATTACTTAAGTGAGCGAACATATGTCTTCAGGATATGTACATGTTTCCTGGGCTAAATGTGATTTCCTTGTCATCCATTGATTAATCATTTTGGTTCTCCCTCTCTAAATCTAGTTAATGAACCAACTCTCTTGAATCCCGTGTGAAATTTACTGTATGTCTCAGCAATAGCATTATTTTTAAATCTAGTATATACAGTCCAGGTATCATCCATCATCTGCATGATGGGCTAGAGCTCTAGCTGGAGCAGTAGAAGGAGGACAGATTTCTCCATCCAATCATCTCTGAGCAGAATTGTTTATAAATGCAGCTGAAGTTAGAAAAGCTGAAGAGCAAACTTCTGTCTTCATCTGCCTTTCTCACAATAACCTTCAGAGCTTCATGAAGAAGATGCACTTCATCACTGCAGACCTGCCCATGTGTAGCCTGTGATACATGTCCAGTGTTTGTGAAGGGTTCAAACACTTAATCCATGAGTGTGTTCTAATGAATAGCAAACTGAAGACCTGGAAGAACGCTAATTTTGAAATTTTCCTCAAGCAGAGAAGACAGGCAGGGAATATCTTTTCTCTAAAAGAGAGGATGCTGAAGAGAGGTGAGTATTTTTACCTGAAAGACAGAAGAAACAAAGGATGTAGATTGGCCAAGAATGAAGACAGACTGGATACTCTTTTAGTTGGCTCAAGTGTAAAAACAGATGCTTTTTGGAGAAGCTCTGGGCAGAATCAAATTAATGTCACTTTAATTATGAAAAATACTGTATAAATAAATACTGTATAAATAAATACTGTATAAAGCAATACTTTGTCAGTAAAAAATCTATATTTCCTAACCTGAAGGGCCTCTTTCACCTGAAGTACAGCCATTTTTAAAGGTTTTCCTGCTCAGATAAGAGTCTGCATAGTATTCTCTAATCTTCATCTGAAGCTTTTCCACCTCTTCTTCACTCCTCCCCTGCCTTTGATGCCTGTATAGAAAAGAGGAGTTGGTTTTCTCTTTCATTACTGAAATTTTAGCAAAGGAAAATATCTGAAAAAGAGATGTTAAAATTCAGACACAGTCTTCACATTGCTTGACCCTTTCCATAAACTGAGTGCATACATGCGTGCATATAAAATATGTATTTTTGTGTAAAATGTATGTCCAAGCAAAACCAGTTGTAGAATATGTAACTTCCCACATTCATATATTTTGACCTTGTCAATTACCTCACCCCCCCAAAAAAAATCTCCACAAGAAAGAGTTCTTATTTTGATTTGACTACTCCTTAGCAGATTTGTTAGTTTTTAAAAGCATCTGAAGAGCTTTGTTGCTTTTCTCTCAAATGGAAAGCATTAATAAAGCCTTTCTACAGAACAGCAAAACATAATCCTAAAATTTTCAGGGAACCTTTTAGAAGTTCCTAATGTAATAGTATACTTGTCCTATTTTTAATATGTTGAGGTTTTTTGTTTCATAGTGTCTTTAAATAATTCCCATTAGTTACAGATTTAAGGGGCTCGTTATGCTTTATTCTTGCTGCACAATGTTGGTATTTCAGGTAACTTATATATTCCCTTTATCTGGAGAGAATTCCTTAAAGTAACCAGATTCAATCCCAGTGCTCTTCAATGAATATAATTATGCTAAAAGTAGAGCTAGTTCTCTTGCCTAAAAATTTTGTTTTGCAATGACAACTATATAGCAACTTCAGTTGAAGTTGGAAAGACATAGTGGAAGTGTTTTCTGTATGTCAGAAAATTCAAAAATATGTTGTGATGCATTCAAGGTTAAAGACTTTGATTTTTATTATTTTACAAAAGAAAATTTCTGAATATATTACAAAATACTTTAGAAAACCAAGAACAAAATATGTAATCTAAGATTTGGCTGATCAAGAATAATTTTGCAAGTATCTTTTAAAACATTTGTCCTACACGGACCAAACTAATATTTCTCTACTTTATTTCCTTTTTTTTTTAATTGATTTACTGAAATATTTTGTGATCTGGAAAAATAAAAATCAATATCTATGCACATCTGTCGAGGTACTCAATGAAAGGTATATTTTCTCATAAAAGAAGCAATTGGGCAAATGCTTTTTTCCTTTTTGTCATTCATCTTTTTATTCTTATTGCTTGACATGAAGGCTAAACTAGTTCCTAGCTCCATTGAACTTGGTGCCATTCTGTGCTGAAAAAGATGTAGATCTTGTGTTTATATGCTTTTGAAAGACTTAAGGCAGAGTGCGTCAGATTTTACAATTAATTTCAATGAAATAACTGTTGCTTACTCTGTGGTCACAAGGAAAAGCATTTAAGATAGACAAATAATCATACATATTTCTTGACCTAGAAGCTGCAGGAATGAGACCTTAATACTGTTTACCATCTTGGGGGACATTAAAATGATGGGAGTGGGAGGGCTGTTTAGGTTACAGCAATCTGATTATACTCAGAGGAGAGAGTACCATAGCATTCAAAACCAGCTGGTAGGGGAAATCTCCTGTGGATCCAAATTACATCTTTTTCAGTTAAAAGAATCAGCATCTTTCATTAGCTCAGCAACTAAACTGTGACAGTTTTAAATGCAGTTCATACCCACTGAAAGTAGGGAGTTTCTTACTGGCTGAGTGTGTTCAGATTCTTTAGTATATCAAGGAGGAAACTCCTTGAGTTTATTTATTTTTTCTCCTTTTCTGTAGCAGCACCATGGGTACTGAATTACTCTGTCTGAACAGAAGCAGAAGGGTTTTGTGTTGGATCTGTGCGGTGGTGCAAATTTTAAATTGCAGGTCACGTTACATGGTGTGCCTTAAAATACTCATTCACTGTTCCTCTCCACAAGCACTTCTTGTTTGTTTCTTCTCAAATTCAACAGTGGCGACTAGGTGGGAAGTCTGAATGAGGGATGGGAGTTTGCCATAATTGATTGGTGTTAGATCAGATAGGTGACACCTAAGACACTGGATATTGTGCTCTAATGAAAATAAGAAAATACTGTAGATTTCTTGGAGTAACTAAAATATAGGCAAAATAATTATTTATAACCTCTAACGTGTTTAAAATATTTCTGATTCTCTTCTCAACCTTACCAGATTACACTTGTAAATCTAAGTCTCCAAGCTTAGATTTAGCTTTGTTTTCAAATGCTTGCCAGGCTTTCCTTGGGACAACCGCTGTATTTTACTGTGTGTGTTTGTACATGTGCATAGATATAGATACAGATTAAATATCAGCAATACCTAGTTCCCCAGGTCATGGCCTGCTTAACAAAATGACTGTTCAATCTGGGAGTGCTTTCTTTAGGATAGAGTTTCTGCCTGTTTTCAAGGTAAGACAGAACAGTCAAATATTTATGAATGTTACAACATTCCAGATTTCCTTTCCAAGCCTACTTGAAGAAGTAAATCTGTCGTGGTGATGGAGACAAGCTTCATTTGCACGCTGCCTTTCATCTCTCTCCAAACAAATGGTTCATTCACACTTCCTAGGTCAATGGTAGCAACCGTACTTGGTTTCTCTGTGGAAAGAGGAGGACTGATTGTGGTTGTTTACACAATGCTGGTCTATTACTGAGGAAAGGATTTGCACAATCCAGGCACATGTTATCTTTGCTCTTCTTTTCATGCATTTGATACACCCAAGGGGACTGGTAATCACTGAGACCTTGTGTATACCTGGGTAGATACCTTTCTTGGACAACTGTTCTGCAGATGTTTCTCCATTAGAAATTATTCAGGGATTTTTCCCTAAGGCAGTCACAACTACAGAAGTGACTAATGAACTCTGGTTGCTCTGTATAAGGCCAGATTCGGACCTGTGACTTCAAGCTGAAAGATGACCTTTTTAGTGTCTCTCAGGTCCTCTCACTTCTGTGCCTTTCATGGTCACAGCGGCACATTATCTATTCCTCAGCGAATCATAGAGTCATAGAATTGTTTATGTTGGAGAAGACCTTTGAGATCATTGAGTACAATTGTTAATCCAGCACTGCCAAGTCCATTGCTAAATGATCTCCCCAAGTGCCACATCTACATGTCTTTTAAATACCTCCAGGGATGGTGACTCCACCACTGCCCTGCACAGCTGTTCCAGGGCTTGACAATCCTTTCGGGGAAGAAATTTTTAATAATATCAGTCTAAACCTCCCCTGGGGAAATTCAAGGCCAGTTTCTCTTATCCTATCACTTGTTACTTGGGAGAAGAGAATGACTTCACCTGGCTACAACCGCCTTTCAGGCAGATGTAGGGAGCTATATGGTCCCCCCTTAAGCCTCCTTTTCTCTTAGATCCCTCAGCTGCTCGTCATCAGATTTGTGCTTCAGACTCATCACCAGCTCTGTTGGCCTTCTCTGGACACACTCCAGCACCTCAAAGTCCTTCTTGTAGTGAGGGGCCCAAACTGGACACAGGATTTAAGGTATTCAAGGATTCACTACCGTGGTCCTGCTGGTCACAATATTGCTGGTACAGGTCAGGATGCGATTGGTTTTTGTGGCCATCTGGTCTTACTGAAGACTCGTGTTCAGCTGCTGTCGATCAGCAGCCCCAGGTCCTTTACTTCTGGACAGTTTTCCAGCCACTCTTCTCCAAGCCTGTAGCACTGCAAGGCATTGTGTTGAAGGATCCTCCTTACAGATCCCTTCTTGCAGATGGGTGTCATATTTGCCAACCTGCAGTCAATGTGGGACCTCCTTGGTGGGCCAGGACTGCTGATAGGTGATGGAAAATGGCTCAGTGGGGACTTCTGCCAGCTCCCTCAGGACCCTTCAGTGGATCCCATCTGGCCCCATAGGCTTGTGTGTGTTAGAGGCTGACCATTTCCCTTGGATTGAGGAGGCTTCATTCTGCTTCCCATCCCTGTCTTCCATCCCAGGAGTCTGGGTACCTAGAGAACAACTGGTCTTACTATTAAAAACTGAGGCAAAGCAGACATTGAGTACCTCAGCTTTTTCACTGTGTTTCCCCTCACATCCAATAAAGGATGGAGATTCTCCTTAGCCCTCCTTTTGCTGCTAAAGTATTTATAGAAAGATTTTTTTATTGTCTTTTATGGCAGTAGCCAGATTAATTTCTAGTTGGGCTTTGGCCCTTCTAATTTTCTCTCTGCATAACCTCACAGTATCCTTGTAGTTCTCCCAAGATGCCTGTCCCTTCTTCCAAAGGTCATAAACTCTTTTTTTTTCCTGAGTTCCAGCCAAAGCTCTCTGTTCAGCCAGGCCAGTCTTCTTCCCCGCCAGCTCATTTTTCGACGAGGAAGATGGAGTGACAACTCCATCTATTTCAGGCATTTTTCTCTTGACCTCCCACAGTGGCTGTCAAGTTCAGTTTGACTTTGCTACAGATGGGGCTCTGTGCCTAGGAATCTCTTTCTAGCCCTAAAAATTAAGTCCTGCAGCTGCTGCTAAGGAAACTTGGCTGGATGGTGGGAAAATCTATCATAAAAGGCCTGGATGGAAACCTTTCTCCCAGCTGCAGAGTGGGAGCAGGCTGGTCTATACCTTCCATTTCAGACATACAGCCTCATCCCCATGCCCCAGGCATCCATCCCATGCCAGGAGGGATGGATGCCACTGCCACTGCCATCCTCCTGAGGGTGGGATGCAAGGAGCCCTGTGCTGACATAAAACAAATTGCCTCTGGTCTTGACCAATTGCATCTCAGGTTTTTATGTTCTGGTCAATCGTTTGTTCCTGTTTCAGACCAATCCTGTCCAGTAACCTACCTCTGGAGAGTGTGTGATGGACCCAAGTAGAGGATCTGCTAAAGGCAGTGCCAAAATTTCTGTGGGTTTGGGGTCATGTTTTAATCTTTCACGATAAGTAGCTGTCAGTGTCTCATGGGGTTGTGCTTAGTGATTCCTTGTTAGCTTTTCTCAGCAGGGGCTGCTCCCTCCTCGGGGATTGCAGGAGAATCTCAAATGGTTGTTGTTTTTCATCTCCAGCACTCACCTGGAAGTCACCTGCAATGCCAGGCCAGGGAGGAGAGCAGGACTGTGGGCAGATGTAAAGTTATGTCATTTGGGAGCAAGCCCTTCTCTTTGGCGAAATCTCGGGTGGAAGGAGGTTGTGGTTGAAGCTGTAAGAAAAACTATGAATGTCAATCGTGCAAGCTCCACCCCCCACGCCTTCATCAGGGAGAGGATGGCCAAACATGTGTCCCATCAGCTGCAGCAAGAAATGAGGAGATAAATGGTGGAGGGAGGGACTGTGCAGGTTCACCTCCTGGTCTGCCCTCAGTGGTGTCAAGTCAGTGAAAGCAGTTGAGTCACCTCTCCCTGGAGATGTCTGATGGATGTTAAAGCCAGGGCTTGGCACTAAGGAGTGAGTTGGGCCTCACTGCCCAGCCTGCATCCCCAGCTGAGGCACGAAGTAATGTCTTACCCAAATGTTCACTTGAGCACACCATAGCTGCTTAGCTTCTCCTGTGTGAAAGAACTTCCTTCCCTTCAGGGTATTCCCTTGATTTTTAAAAAGTCAAGCAAATATTTAAGAGTGGATTAGAGTCTAGCTCAACATATCCATCATTCACCATCAATTATCCAGGTCATTAGTATGATTATGCTCAGCTCGGGACTCCTCTGTGTCTCTGTGTACCAAAAGCTAGGAGGAACTAAAGGTGGAAATTTATAGCAAGAACCTTTCCCTCCCCCACTTTATTTAATGGCACACAGGCTTTGACCTGAAGTGTAATTTTCTGCAACATTTAAGGCAGATAAAGTGTCTTTAGCAGCCAAAGGAAAGCTCAAAGGTAACATTATCTAACTAGCAAACAGATGGAGGATTTAACATTCTTGGTAGCTGAAATTTTGGCCTCTGGCCAAACCGTGCTAATGGATTTTTTAGCAGTCATTCTTTTTCTATGAAAGTGCAGGACACAGTTTAAAAAAAAAATCCAAGGGAAATATCTAGCAGTACCGGCAGGGAAGATTCCCGCTTGATCACGAGCAGTATGAGGGGAAAAAAATAAAAGTTTTGTTTCAAACACTGGGGCATGACCCATAGGATTCAGATAAAGAAATATGATAAATCACTTCAGAAGCCTCAAATCTTTGCCTTGATGGAGAAGACAAGTCTGTTGAGGAGTTAGAGGGATTGTCATTCAGCATTAACTCTGCCTTCCTATGAAAACTGCAGAGAAAGAGGATGTCCTTCAAAGGTCTCTTTTTCTACTTGAGTTGCAGGAAACAAGCAAAGTCTAGACTTCCTGATCCACAGACACATCCAGCTCCCTGTATGCTTGCAGCAAGCCCTGGTGCTCTGTTACTCCTCTGGTATTTTGCTGTGTGCCAGAGGACTTTCCAGATTATCACAGCCATAAGATTTCTTGCTCCATCACATATTCTCTCTGGCTTATAAACATGATGGATTGGGGCTTTAGAAAGCTTATGTAATGGGGACCACAGGGCTCAAGAGACAAGAATGTGTTTTCCAGGAATTATTGGTGAAAACTCTGTGGTGTACAGAAGGCATTTGAGAGGGTGGAGGGAGCTAGGAAACCCCAGTGATTTGCCATAATCTGAATCCACTAAATCTTGTCATTTCCTAGCAGTGAATCTTCAGAACCTTGTGAACTTTGTGGATTTTTCATAAAATGTCTGTATTTCATGATCATAGCTTTTATCTCAACATCTCTTGGGTGAAGTTTTGTTGATATGCTTGATTAAAAATTTCAGGCTCTCTTAGCAGGGAGCTGGGAAGTATCACATGGCTGAACCAATTAATAATCAATATGAATAAGAAATTCTAATTGAGAGGGATAGGATTAAACTGCCAGGCACTTCTGCAGAGATCTGGAACCACTCGTTTCACTAAGAGAAGTATCTAACATTGGAAGGTTTGGAGCTATTTGGTTTGACTAGCCTTGCTCTTTTCCAAGCAGAAGTTTGGGAGCAAATGGATGACATTAACACTCTACACTGATTACAAAACATGGAATAAATCATACAGGTCTAATTCCACCAGATCTCATTACCACTGGATTGAACTTTTCACTAACTTGCTTGTCTCAAGTGATCTGAGTCAGCACATCAGCTCTGAGCATCCCAGGATTTGGGAATGCTGGAAACAGATCTATTTCCAAACACTGGTGCTTGAGAACATTCTTGCAAGTCATTTTCCAGCAGGCAAAACCTAAAATATTACAAATAAAGAATCAGAGGCCAGCAGGAACTCCAGCTGGGAGCTCGGAGCTGCTCCAGTGCCAGAGCATCCATCTTTCCAAAGTTTAATGAGATGAGTTTCCATCAGGCATTTTCACAGCTGGGCCACCAGCAGTGGCCTTGGACGTGGTGTCTCACTCCCTATGGTGTCTGGACAGCAGGAGCTGTGGTTCAGACCTCAGTGAGAAAGCTGGATGGTGAAAATTTGTGAGAGCTAATTAAACAAGACAAGATTTTGCCTGGCAGGGATTTATGCCAGATATACTACATCCCAGGAAAGCATTTCAGGCTTTGCCATAAAGTACTTGTGGAGAGAGAGCAGGATGTCTTGCCAGACTTCGCTTCAAAAATAGTACTACGGCTTTTCCTTTTCTTTTTTGGAATTGATAGGGTTATAAATTATCTGCTTACTTCAGGGTTAAAAACAGGACAGTGAGAGCTGTGAAGTCTCATAGATGAAAGACCCCAGCATAAGTAGGGAAATTGTCATACATAATGTTATCAGGCCATGCTTCATCTGAGCGTGCAAAGCATGCTCTGTGAGCTCCAGGCATCACTATCAGTCTCAGGAGAGCTTTGTTTTTATCCCTGCTCTGCTACTGGCCACCTGTTGGTCATGGGCCAAGTTTTTAGCTTCTTTATGCTGTATGTAAATAAGGGTGGTTCAATTCCCTCCTCTGCTGTAAAAAACCCCCATGAATGCCACATTAATGTTTGGAGACTGCATTAAGGAGGATGGCAGGGAGCTATGTAGTGATGCCGTTCTCCCATGGAGAACCCCCCACTAGCAGGTTTTGTCTCTAACCTAAAGGCTGCAAGGTCATGGGCAATTGTCCCAGAAACAACTGGCAGGTAAAGGTTAGTTCATTTCCTCATGCAGATGCAGGCTCGTGTCCTGACCATAGAAGTGTTTGAAGTAGCATCATCAGTCAAGCACAGGTGAAAGAACAAACCATTAGCAGGAGTTGTTCTCTGCTCTAACACCCCGACACATCTGCAGTGTTTGTTTTAGGTTGCTACAGAGGGAAACCAACTCCCTGATGGCTTTATTGTTAATTTAAAAAAACAGTAGTGGGATGTGAGGAGTAGATGATGTTCCCTCAGAGCTCCAGGGGTACAAACCAGGCTTTTTCCAAATGTGACCTCTAAGTGGGAAGTGATGGTAGTTGCCATGTACGTCAATTTTCAATACCTCATCAGATCTGGGACTTAGGGAGGATTCACAGAAGTGATTCCTTGGTTCAAAGCTGAGCAAAGATCTATCTGATACTGAGAATTGTTCCCATTGTAGTAGACAGTAACTGAGCTTTCCAGAGAAATGACAGTAATACTAGTAGAGACTCTTAGGGTTAGGTAGTACTTAAGAAAGATTGAGGCAGTTAGAGATACGTCACAGTTGTATCATGTGGATATTGTTTCTGTGCAAAACTGTATTTATCACATTTCTCACCTACCTTCAGCCTTTGGAGACCACTGCAGATCTTCTCTTTCTCTGTTAGAGAGTCAAGTTACCTTAATTACTATATTTTTAAGTTCACTTGTAATACAATTTAATTAAAGTCGGAGCTAAGAGACTCTTCTTAGAGAAAGAAATTTGAATGCTTCCGAGTACTTGAATACTTCTGAACTGTATTTCAGAGGGAGCAGTGAGCAGGTGTTGGGAAAAGAGAGATGAGTTCTGAGAAATAAAAAATCAAGAGCAGAGGTCTGGAATAGTAGTAGCCTACAGATGTGTTTGCTGATTCATTGGGAAGTAAAAGCAGATATAATAGTTTGGGGAAAACGTTCTGCAATACCAGGTCTGCCTCCATGTACAGACACTTACGGTATTGTTCCCCAGTTCAGGAAGGAGAGGTTTTTGATGTTAGTTGCTAGTCCAGTCTCATCCAGCCCAGTATTTAGTCTCTTGTGGGTAGACATCAGTTGTAAACAGATTGGAAAAATTAGACACTTTCCTTGGAAGGAAGTGTAGGGGTTTTTTTGTTGTGTGGGTTTTTTCAATGCACCACTGATTTCAAAGCTGTGTGGTTTGGGCAATAGCCCAGAATTCTTGGTTTTCTGTTCCCTTTGTTCATTTTATAAAGCATAAATATCATGTTTCCTCTACAGGAAAATGTATAGATACTTGTGTATCTATGTATATAGTACATCTGCATTTGTGTGCACATGAAATTGTTAATATTCTGAGTTTTCAGGACCCAGGTACTGAATGCTGAATAAAGCAAAGAGCAGTGTTGTGGAAAAGAAGCTTTACAATGGAAAGAAAACTGATCCCTGTTGTGGCAACACTTCTGCCACTCCAGTTCCACAGACTGGCAAGTGCTCTTTAATGCTGTTCACTAACTGCTTTCAGTTGTCACAAGCCACAGATGGAAGCAAGCCACAGCAGAGAAAACCAGGTGCTGGGGGAGCTCTTGGCAGCTCAGGAGGAATTCTCTACCTTATACATCAGAACTGGCCATTCCCCCACAAGCTGTCAGGGGATGGGGAGGTCCTTCCTCTGTTTTGCAGTGACTCACAAGCCTTGGGTAGGGGTTGCTGTGACTAATGGTCTAGTAGCCCACTTAGCAAAGAGACTCTTTGTTCTGATGTTCTGGCCAAATTTTTTCCTGGAAATTTGGATGAGATGCATTTCCACTGCAATTCCAGATGCACAAAGTATTCCTTGCTGCTCACTGTCACAGATTGTCAGCTACTCAGTGTTAAAGTGTGTGATCTTTTCTGTGATCAGGTAAAGGATTCTATGAATATATCAACTAGAGGAATCATGTTCAGAGACAAGAATGAAAACGAACCTTGATTTGCACAGTACTACTGCTCTCATGATCTTTTGATACAGAAAATATGTTTTATTTATTAGTTACTGAAGGGATAGTCTCATTCCTATCTTCATCTGCACTAGAAGCATGCCGCAGAGATCATATTGCAGTTCCCCAAAATCAGTGAAAAAATGTGGGATCTGATCTTTTCCGTAAGCATAGTATTTACAGAAAAGCCTTCCTTTCAAAAAAAAGGAGCAACAAACACGCAACTCACTGACTTTCAGCTGAAAACTGAACAGCAAAATACTATCTTTCCTTCTTTGACTGTGTTCTGTGCTCAGAGAGGGCTGGAGTTGGGCTTCATCCAAGTGGCAGTCAAGTGATCAGAAAGTGGGATCGGTGAGTGATGGGGCAGAGGGTGCCCGAGCGTGGGTGTAGTGTAACGCACAAGTGCAATGCAAACACTCTCACCGAGCCCTTGCACTCCAAGGTAGACTTCAGATAATGTGTTGACAGCATCAGTCAAAGAAAAATAAAATTGCTGAGGGGTTGTGAAAGGCGCTCTCTGTTCAAATAAAATGGTGTATGTAACCTCTGCTTTCTGTGAGCAGTCGCAGTGACACGTGATGGAAGGGATGCACGGTAATACAAAAAGAAAATCCCAGCAGCTCTAGTCACAGCAGTAGTGATACTGAAAAACAGTAGCTTAATACGGCTCATTGCTATAGGGATTTTACTTTCAAGGGTTTAGTTCAATTCCAGCTCTTTCTCATGAGCAAGTTGCATTGCCTGTTGGTTCAGGAGAGGTTGTGTGCAGCAGAAGTTCTGGTTCAGCTGTTGAGTTGTGGGAACTTAGTCTACTTACCAAAACATATGTATATTGTAGGTTGCCTGAAGGTCTGGAAAAACAATTATTTGTTGGTTCCAAAGTGACTGTGTTACTGACCAAGAATGGGGTTTTCTTGAATAGGAATGTTCCATGTTTCAGTTACTTTACTGCAGCACCAGGAGATATGTTTTGGCTGTGGCTTTAAGAAGCAACTCCAGTACAAATAATTTTTTTATTTTTTAAATTGTGCAGCTGCACGTTAAAGATTTCCTTCTTCAATGAACTCGCCTTATTTCAATGGAAATAAGTTAGCTCACACTTTTTAAGCAAGGGTTCAATTAAGCATTGGACCTGATTTCTGTCTTTAAACTCCTTTGAGATCTTTGGGGGCTGAACATGAAAAAATAGTGCTATGTATAATTTACAGGGTGTTGTCAGTTGAAAGCTCTTCTGCATTTCATGCATCAAGCACTGTTCAGGCCAGCTGGCAGCTCAACATAATGATACCATGATAGGAAAGATGGTCAGACATTGCCAAAACTATCAGACAGCATATCTGCCTGCTATATGCCAGGATCAGCACTGTGCTGCTGGCACCAGTCTCTTGGATAGAGATGGAAATATCTTCCAGTGTGTATTCATTGCGGGTCACAGCTCTTCAAAGAAACAATGGCTTCAGATGGCATCAGGGTGTTTCCACTATGCTTCATCTTGTTCAGGTTAGTATCACTAGTAATCAGCAGTAATATGTGCTAGATGCACCAAAAATTATCAAGACTGTGGCAAACCTTGAATCTATATTTATTCTAAAGGGCACTTCCCTCAGACCATTTTGATGTTTTGGTGTGTTCTGCTTGCCTGTTGGCACTGAGAGCAGAGCAAGTGCAAGGCACTGAATGAGGGCTGTTTTTCATAGAGAAAATAGCTGTTTTCTGCTTTTATGCTGATAATATGAGTTCCCAGTACTGGTTGTTAGAAAAATACTGCTGGCAGAGTGAGAGAAACAGAGAGACAAGAAGGATCATGTTTCATGGGCCATAAACTGGGGCACACTAAAATAATCCTCTCAGATATGGTCAACTGAATATGAATCCGTGTAATCTTGAACACACTCTACATGAACTCAGAATTAATCATCAGAAAAAATGAACCCATGAACACAGAGCTAGATGTCAGGAGGAATATTTTGTTCTCATGGTGAAATACTCAAGACCAACTCATGGCATTGTCCCACAAAGAGCATCATAAAAACTGTCATAAAAATGTCATTATGATTTATTTGATAGGAGCCTGACTGTCACTTGCTTAGTATATTATGATGCCATGTGACATTTATTTTCCAAACAGATTAGGATGTGCAAAGTCTATCATTAAATAAAGCTCAGCTGGAAACCAATGATGGTTTTTTCCCCCTGATAGCAGCCTTAGGCCCTCTAGTAATCTTTTGAATTCATACTTCAAACAACTTGAAAGGTGAGCTTTGGTTGTAATACCAACAAATCTGTGAGTCTGATGTCTACAAGCACAGAAAAAAAGAGGTTTCTGCTATTCCAGTGGGGCTCCTCATCCTGAACATGGAGTAAATGATGAGAACTGTGGTGATGGTGGGAAAGGCAGCAGTCACGGTGCCCTAAAGTTCATTCCAAAGCTCATTTGTCACTAATTTTATCAATATACTGGCATGTAGTGGGACAAATATGTTCTCCTGCGGGAAAGCATATTATGCTTCTTCTAAAGATGGACCAGCAGGGGCACAGAAGAGTTACTTCGCAAGGAAACCGAGTGAGTGTTACTTGAGAGAAGGATTCCCAATAACTCATCCACAAAGAAGAGACTATCAGATAGAATTTTGATTACTACTGTTTAAAAAAAAATACAAGAGAAAGTTGGGAAAGTTACTCGTTCATTGTGCCTTTGAATGTGTGGGACCCCTGTCCAAATCTCCCGACTTACCATCCTCTTTCTAGAGCTTCATGATGTACCTCGGAAAGGAATGAGAGACACAGAAGAAACTGAGACTTCTTAATGTGCCTTGGGAATTCATGACAGATCTTGAATGTCTCTAGGAATGTTTTTCTTGTTTCATTCCATTGGGAATTGGCTCTGACATAGTAAAAAACATTTTCAGAACCAGTCCCTTTCATTTTCTTGGCCTCTCTATTGCTCTTGTCAATGACCCAAAGCTTTTTGATTTTTTTCTCTTTTGACGTTCTTGAGCTAATTGGCCTCAATGAAAAGTGTTTTGTTTCCTGCAGAAACTTGGCTGTGAGAAAAAGTGTGGAGGTTGGGAGAAATCTTGGATAGACCAGTGCCAAAGGGCTTATATAATAGCTCAGAATAGTCAGCCAAAATATAGTGTGAGAGCTTTATAGGTGGAGTTTTGTTGAATGAAAAGTACTGCAGGGTTTGGACATATAAATGCCAATAGGGCCAGCCATGAATTTCTTATTTCAGTCAAGGATTATCTCAGTTTCATCTAGTGAAGATAACTATTGAAGTAGATAATTAAGGCCTGAATTCCTGCAGGAAGGCATATTCTCTTAGTGGTTTTACTACTAAAATGGACTTCTCTTTAGGCAAGAGGATTTTAGTTCCCATTCATATTCTGCTCACCTCTTAATTTCATGTGCTCAGTGTTCAAACCAGCTGAAGTAAGGACCACAGATTGCACAGGAGCTGCCTTCTAGGCACTTTTTGTGTATTTCAGTAAGCTTCTGATCAGGTTGCACACAAGGACAAACTTTTAAGCATTGTCAATAAGAATAAAGAGCTAGACTGGACAGGTACTTAGCCTCAGAAGCAAAGATGAGTGCTTTGAGTTGAAGACAGAAGGAAGCACAGTTTCCTCATGTACTTTTCCGTAGCTTAAATCTATGATCAGGTCCCTTGAATTCAATATGAGTGTCATTACTGACATTAAGAGAAGATGATGGGACTCTGTAAAGAGATATTTTGGCTCTGGCAGGTACCCATCCTAGCCCACATCTCCATGGTCAGATACAGAGTTGGCCTTAAGCATGAACCTCCTGTCCATGGATGTGTCCTTTACAGCCAAGGAAGGTCCCATCACCATGTTCAGGCTTCAAGGTACTGCACACAGATCTCAAGAAAAAGAGAGAGGCTGAGCATCAGCAATTCATCCACATTAGCAGAGACTCAGACTTAGTCTAGAGCAGTGGAAATGATTTATGTCTTGTTTTGTTGGCTGAACCAGATGATTGAAAGAAAAGTTATATTGGGTCAATGCTGAACAAAAACATTTTCATTTTCTCACCAAAACAAAAGCCTGGAAGAAAATTCAGGCTGTGCATAGTATTTAATTTAATGGCCATACTTACGTTCTTTTTGAAATTAAGTGTACTCGTATTCCATTTCAGTAAATTATTGCTGAATGCTTTGAAATAAAACCATGATGTTTTTTAAATTTTGTTTTGTTTTGGAAACAGCAAAAGAGAGTATTTCAGTGCACTTAAATTCCTCATCAGTATTCCTCAGTTAATGTAATTTGGAACTATTTTGGCTATCACAAAAATGATTTTTTTTTGCAGATAAATTAGTGAAAAACATCCCTACCCCATGTGTATCCAGATGCCAGCTCCATCATGACCCCCTGTTTATTCCTGAGACGCACTGACTTATCTGTAGGGCTAGTACTTGGACACAGCCTGAGGGCACAGCTGACAGAAATGAGAGAAAGAGAAGTTAGGACTATTTAGTTTCTCCTTAAGGAAACTTTCCTTTTCCAGAAGTAAGGTCTTGGCTGGGGAGGCATTATTTTTCTTTTTTTTTCTCCCCAGAATAAAAATTCGGTATTACATCTCCCCCATTCCTCTAAGTGATTTCTTTGTGATCTGTCTTTTGTAATCTTTGGGCCAGTTGTAATGATGGTTTAAATCAGTGTGACTCAGCTAACATTGCTTAGCTTCTAACCCATAATGCTTCAAAACACAGGAGCCCTGACTTATCTCAAGCAAATGACTGCTTCCCTGGAGCCAGCTGAGGCTGCTGGTGTTATTAAAGTTAAGCAGGAGTCTCCGTGTTCTGCTGTGTTCAGGTTTAAATAGTAAGGTGATGACACTTCTCTTTTGTTTTTGTAATTTCTTGGAGTTGTTCTCCTTCCCCTTGGTATGTGTGGTTTAAAAGCAGTCCATCATGTTGCAGACTCTATAAACTGTGGGTTGCTTAATTTGTGTGATTCATAACACAAGAAAAAAAAAAGAGCCATCATCATTCTTGGTATTACATCCAGCTCTGTTATCCAGAGCATTGACCTTGACCAGCTAATGATAGGTATTTAATGTATGTGTGTGTCTGTATATATAGATATAAATATTCATTATGTGAGGTCTGAGATCGTAAGGGAATGCTGGCAGTGCCAAGTTTTGTTCAATGGTTCAGGCCTCCAGCTGTGCCAAACTCTGGGTTCCCTTAATGTACCATTAAAACAAAACTCAGGCTTTGCTTGAATGTCATCCAGCTTTATTAAGAGAAAGATCAAGCGTAATCTTATTAAGCCTGTCACTCAGAAACCATAAGGGTGCAGCCTTGGTGTGTCTGTTTGGTCCACATGTGTGAACAATTTTGCTTCATGATACTCAAACAGGGGCTGTTATTCTTTAATGAAGGCTGTGAATAACAGAGCTACAAATTGCCATGCAAGCTTGGTGATGTGCTCACACACTCGTGTGTTAACAGAAAGGGGTACAGGCGTAGATTGTTTGCTTGGATTTTAACATATTCCTCAAGCATGCTTGAACCCACACAACCACAATGTTTTTCAAAGTCTGTTGTGTATATTTTGAGGTTTCTGAACTTCCATAATAACTTACTCAGCTTTCGAATGTGACCGTGTGTCAGAGTGGACAGCTGTGTCATGGAAAACTTAACAGGATCATTCAGTATCCCTCTTTTTGGTTTCACTAGAAGTCTACTTCCTGGGCCAATATTATGAGAGAGATGTTTAGATAAATGGTGCTTGCCTTCATTGTTGCTCCTTTTCCCCAGTGTTAACAGCTGGGCAGCAGGAGATAACAGTGAAAACCACCACTGTTTATACCAGTGTAAAACCAGAGTACTGCAGTGGAGATTCAAATCAAATATTTCTGCTTGCTCAAAACATGGATGTGTATAGAAATTCTGTGTATTTATATAGAAAAAAAAACCCCTAAATTTAAATTAGTCAGGATGTTTGGCCATGTGGCTGAAAGTAGATCTGTGTGAGTGAAACTCACAAAAATAACTAGTAATGAGTGGAATGTAGATACACATTTGATAGTCTAATTGGGAATAAATGTGTAATAAGAGCTTCTCTGTAGGCAAAGCATTTACAGATTAGTACTTGAGGAACACAGCTTTCCGAGACTTTTCATTAATTAAATTTTACATTTGTAAGCAAGATATCCTTTGTGCTTGGGGATGTGGAGGTTTGATTCAGCTGTTTGCGTGACCAAATTAACTTACAGATGGACATATTTGCAGGATGAAGGTCATCACTGTTGGGTTGTGACAGGCTGTCCAATAGAGGTGGCATATGAATTTGGGAATGACCACTGTTTGTTTTCATACAGCACCTTTATAGATGAGAATCTCTAAATGCTGCAGAATTGTTTTCTGTTCTTTTCCCACTACACAGATGATCTCTTTGACAGATAAGATTTACTGAGCCAAGAGCATTTGCCATTGCTTGCTAGAAACCCCTTCTCCTTCCCTCACAGGACCTTTAGCCAAAGGACTGTCCATCCTTCCCAAAGTGTTTCTATCTTCTGTTTTGCTTTGAAGGAAAAATTAGTGAAGAAAAGACACAGCCGTGGAATCTCCTAATGCTTAAAAAGCAGTGTGGTCAAAGTGTCCTGTGCAGATCATTTTTCTAATTCATACTGACATCCTTACTGATATTTATACTGATGTCCGTTATCAAAGCTGATCCATCATGCCCAGGCAGAGTTGATCCTGATTTATGACATTTAAATGGACTAAAATGGGTATTTTCTAGCCCAGATTTCTATTACTCCACAGTCTTGAGCATGCTTTGCATTTCAAAGGAAAGAGATCTCCAGATGCAGGTACTCTAGATCTCTTTCCTCACATATATCTCAGGGTCTTGCAACACTATATTAAGCAGCTTAACAAATGTCTGTAGCCTATTCCTGCCTTCCTTTTCTCCTCAGGGGCAAGAGTTTGTTGGTTTAATCTGCCTTTTTCAGGGGAGTTGCTTCTCAGTGTCAGAGCAAGCATGAATCAAGCAGAAAGCCTCGAGCTTGGAGGGTGTAAGGTAGGAAGCAATTCCCAGTTTGCACCTCTTGGAATGCCACAGCAGCAGTACCTTCACCTGATGACTCCAGTCTGAGAAGGTTTTGTGGACTCCTGTGGCTTATTTCTCCTGCTTTCCCTCTGCGGGAAATGCCTCAGCCTACAGGCTCAGAGCATTCCTTGATAAAGCCCTTTGCCTGCTCTGGTGAGGCTCACTATGGTGGTGCAAAGGAATCCTTAGCTGAATTATAAGGCTGAGGATGGTCTTTTAAGGCAGGTTTCCTCTGTGTGGTTGAGTGGATTTGGAGATGGCTGGTGTAATTTCTGAGGTGGCAAATGATCTATGTAGCACAAAGCTGTTTTCTATGGAGATACTATCTCAGACCTTGAAAGTCATGCAACTACAGTCAACTGCCTTTTCAGCAGTGCCAGCTAAAACCACAGAGCAACACTACATGTAATTGCTTTAAATCCATGGTCAAGGACAAGCTTGGAAACCTGCCTGCTCTGCAGTGTGCTCTGCTATATAGCAGAAGAGAAAGGGTTGAGTTCAAACTGGAGACCAGGCTGGATGTGTTGTGCAGACTCAGGGGCTCAGCAGGAACATGTCTCAGCAAAAACACAGGGGATATAGCAGGAAGAGGGGACACACACCTGGGTACAGGTGACTTGGAAGTCCATGAGCTCCATGGAGGTAGTGCCCTTAGCTGGTGGTGGAGACCTCAGTGCCATTAAAGGTCCCTTGCCTCCAGGTGTTGCACTGACTGGGCAGCCTCGAGGTGCCACCAGCACTGTGCTGGTTAACCTGAAAGAAAAGGCCATTTCCAGGTTGGGGTGATTCACCTCACCTTATTCATAGCCTCATTTGTGAACTTTCTGGGGTGTTTTTCTGCAACAACAGTGACATCCAGTGGCCAGCTGGATTTTTCTGGGTAAAGCATGAACCATAGACGGTCTTAGCGATGTGAAGTTTTTACACTTAAAAACATCCTGACTAAGGAGGCTCAGCTTTGGTTTCCTTGAAGTTTCCTTTTTAAAAAAGTCTTGTAAAACGGCTTCTGTATTCCTATGCCATCAGGGTACTGCTTAAGATGCAGGCTAGAAATCATCAGTACTCTCTGATTTTGTCCTGTGTCCGTAAACTCCAGGGAGCTGGCAATTTGGTGAGGAATCACTGTGCTAAGGCACTACCACATTTTTCACTTGTGAGACATCCACAATCCAAATAAACCACCAGAAAGGGGCTCCTGAAATAAATGGTGAAAGCAGTATAGTCTGTAGAATAATTGACTGAGAGGTGAAAACCAGAAAGAACAAGCAGTGATCCGTGTCCTGTCAACTGAGAGCTTTGATTTGTGGTTTTCAAACTGCTTTTCAAACAGAAAATGACAGCTTGTCCTGTAGTCTTTTGAAGTAATTTCACATATTCGACAGGCATTGCCCCAACTAACTTTCCCGGAATGGTGTAATCTCACACTTAGAGCAATATTAAAGTTTTGTTTAATTCGTTTTAGAGCTGTGCTTATGTAAACCAGAGGACCTGGGGAAAGCAGGTTCAAAATAAACACAGTTATGTGCTCTTTCACACCAGGCTTGATTACGTTGTGGACACAATATATTGTACAATCCAAATGCATCCAGAGGGCCAAAAAGGAATTGAACAGACTCAACAGTGCAGCTTTGGAAGTCACTAAACTTCTGATTCCCTGAGCCTGCAATGATACATACCAGGGTCCTCATCTTTATTTATTTCCTATAATAAGCGATTAATACACCCTTATTTACCTGCCAGAAGCCTTTGCCAAAGACAGCAAAAGGTGCTGCATTTCACAGTACTGGTTGTGTCCTAAGAAAAGCTGAGGTCCCATACAATCTGGTCCTTGCTTGGCCATGCCTCAGAGGCGCCTCCACAAGTTCAGCGAGATACTCTGCATGCAAAAAGCTGTTTTGCTGACTGAGGAGCTTTTCAAAGCCCAAAGCTGCCCTGAGCTGAGACTCCATCAAGTCATTGAGGTGTTTTAGTAACACGTTCGCAGTTACTTTCTTTGCAAAGAAGGAGCATGAAGCAGGGAGGTATGGAAACTAGCTTCCCCCCCCTACCCCAGCCCTTGCCTGGCTTTGGCAAGCAGGTCCATGTGCATTCCAGACTAGTTCGGGATGGCTCGGGGGATTTGCGATGGGATATGAAACACTTTGCTCGGAGGTACCTGCCTCGCACCAGCTGTCGGGACTTCAGTGTGGCAGCTCATGTGCAAAGAGCTGATAACTTTGGTTCGAGCGGGAGCACGGTGTCTACTTCAGCAAGGCTTCAGGAAAACTAACGAGGCTCCTTGGGCAAAAAAAGGAGACTGCATTTCCTCACCGATTTCCTCAGTGCTTGAGGTGTTGATGACAACTGGTAAACAGTGTTGTACATTGAGACAGTGCATTTCATACCAGACTGCCTGCACTGAGGGGATCTGATGATCTCAGATGGTTGGACCAGTGTCAGAGATGCCTCCTACACCCTGAGAAGACTCTTAGACATGCTGGATTTTGTTTAGATTTTCCTCAGACTGATCTCCTTCTCTTCTGCTGCAGTGCTAGGGATGGGTAAAGTTCCAAAGATTTTGACATGGACTCTGTGTATTGGAGAAGATCCCAGATACATGTTCCCTATCACAGAGCTCCATGACTGGCACAAAGCTCCAGTCACACCATACTAGGCATCTTTGTGTAGAAAGATATATTCCTAACAACATGAGTCAGTGATGAACATCCACCTTAAAACAATAAATAAATAAACCCAAAGAAAATCCCATGTAGTCATGGCATTTTGCTACAGGAGAGAATGCCATCCTCCATGCAGTATCTCAGACTGCCTTCACTGTCAGTAGCTTTGCAGCTCAGTTGTTGCTGTGGTCTGAGGCAGAGGCCAGAGGACATGCTTGAGAGGTGACTTCACTTCAACTCTTGCTTGTGGTGTTTTTCTTAAGCTAAATGAAACAGCTGGTTTAATTTTGAAGAAAATTGAGGTTTTAATTAAAAACAAAATCATTTTATTGTTTTCCTCAAGATATGCTTAGGGTAAGTCTGCTAGGAAAGGTGTGCTAAGACTGAAGATGGCAGAGAACTGAGCTGCTGGGATCATATTATGGCACTGTATTGAGTCTGGAAGTGCAGAGCTGTGCTGGCATGGCACCAGTCCCAAATTGGTAAACTCAGTCCCGTCTGATGCTGAGGCTGTTGAGGAATCTGTGCATTGCACTCCAGGCCACTTCTAGAGAAGAATTTCAAGTGTGTGAGTTTTGGGTGCTTGCAGAATAGCTCCACACCCTCAACTTCAGGGATGCACAGAAAGGAAGAGCAGAAGGTGAGAGACATGGGGGGAGTTTATTATATTGGAGGGCAACAAGGAAATACAAGAAGTCTGTGGGAGTCTGTCTGTCCTTTAGACGGAGATGCTCCAAGTATAGAATTGCACTGCAGATCTCAGGAGACACCCCAGGGAAACACAAATCTGTGCTCTATTAGCCTGGCGTCAATCTGGAATAACCCCCTCAACTTTTGGCCCCTCGTCACTCCATTCTCCCTCCAGCTGCAGTGTGGCCTTTCTCCAGAGTATGTTCTGTAAGTGCTCATGGGTGAGAAGAGAGGGAGGTGATTACATGCAAGAAAAGAATGAAGGGGAGCCATGGGAGGATTGCTGGATGTTCAAAATGCTGCACACTTTGGCTTTTTATGTCTTATTGCTCTGATTCCCGTGACTGTCCAAAAGTGACCATGAGTCAGTTCCTCACAACTGCATAGAATAACAACATCAAACGAGAGGGAAAATTATTTCTCCAGCTGCCTTGGAGAAGGGATGGCATGATGTAAGAAGGCTATGATGAAAGCCTGCTTTACAAGACCATTGCACATGGCTTGTGCTAAGGCATGCTTTGGGCTTGGATACGCCTGCCAAACGGGAGAAAGCAAGCTCATTCCCTGCATCTCCAGCTCTCTCTCACAGCTTTTGCATAATGCTGCAATTTTGAAGTGCAAAACTGTGTCCTGTAGTGGAACAAAAGTCAGCAACCTGGGGTCACAGCCTTTTCTGAAAGGTGGGGTGCAGAGCTCTGGGCTTTGATGAGCACCGAGCGCTCTCCTCTGTGGCAAGGATGCTCAGGGTATCATCAACAGACCTAGTGAAAGTAATCTCTGAGCCTCTTTGGAGTGCTACTTCACTCACCTATCAGTCTGTCTCTTATAGCATTTATTTCCTATAGTATTTGGGTGCTGTTACCCAGGAGTTGGCTCAGGGCACTCTCACTCCTGTGCTCTATCTTTGAAAGTCACTTTCTCTTTGGAAAGCCCATAGGCAGCTCTTGTTTTGAACCTGAATACCAGCCTCCAGGAAGCCTTTGTTACATCTGGTCTGTCTGAGGTGTGGGTAAGGCTGCATTTGGGATGCCAGTGATACACACAGTGTGTCTTGTCCTCTGGCACGGTCTGGCTCACAGTTTCATACTAACCGGGGTAGACTGGGGGAGGCAAACTGGGGTCCTTCATAGCTGTTTCCAGAAAGTTCCCCATGTGTGTCCCCAGAAGCATGAATTTTGTCCATGTTTTCAGTAAAATCTAAAATCAAAATATTCAGCCGGTCCTAACATCATACTCTTCACTAGGTGCTATATATCACCCACGTAATCCATTCACTGGTGTCGTTCCTTAATAAGATACTTCGTATTTGAAGGATGTTCAGGCTGGAGGAAGCTTTCAGATACATCTAGATCCAGCTTGCAAAACCAAGATCTGCGCACAAATCCAACATTTGCTCCTTGTCAAAGTGCATTTGAGATACTGATTCACGGCAATCCTTACCGCTAAAGAGAGATTTCAAGAAAGAAAGTGGTTTGGGAAGAGGAGCAATTGTCTGGAAGTGGTAGTCTTCTAAGCCAGAGTCATCATGAGAAAGGCTGAAAGAGCCTCCAGTTTTTAAACGATGATATTTATTAGCAGAGAAAGATGCTGGACAAGGAGTGAAAGGGAATTAAAAATGTGGAGGGTTTATCCGCAAAACTGATTCCTCATCATGGGTCTGGGACATCTGTCATGGCAAGAAAGAGTAATGTGGGATGTCATGTGGCTCCCTCCAGTAAATTCCTGCTGTTACCCAGAGACCGCTGCGTCAGAGTGGAATGCTATAGCAGAGAATTTAGCAACTTCAGATAAAATTCATTCCCTGAAGCTTTTGCTGTGGTTCCTTACTACAGCCTCAGCTTGACATGTTCATCATTCAGCTTCCAAAATAGTCAGTTTGACCATTGTCAGGATAAGAGAAATGGAGATACAGTTTTAGAGGCAGCAAGCAAAGAAACCAGTAAGTATTTGTCCCAGCTGTGAACGGGCAGCTTTCAGCCATTTGCATTTTTTGCCTACACTAATTCTTGTGAAGCCTCACTACCATAAACACGGTGGTGCTGCCAAGAGGCTTGAAAATCAGCATGGAGAGAGAAGGAGGAATAGAGGCTGTTGTCTCCTGATTGCAGAACAGCCCGAGGTCTAAATGGCAACAAAACGTTATACATAATGTCTGATTCACTGTGTGGAGAATGTAAAGAATTGAGACCTCCCGACACAGTTTACATTGGCCCTTTTTATGACTAATTGTGCAGAAAATAGCTCTGCTTGTAGTGTTCATGGAAACAGTTCAGATTTCTGCTGTGTGTCAGCTAATGGGCTAGCAAGGCTTTTTCAGCACAACTTCAAAGGCTCTGGCAATGGAGGTCCTTTGTGAGGGAATTATCTCCTGCTCCTTTGTACCTCTTTATCCTTCTAAGCCATGGAACAAAGAATTGTGAAAGGAATAGACAAAGTAATTTGTAGTAGATTTCTAAACCTAGATAAAGTACATAACATTTGCTTAAAAACATTTTTCTGCCTCTGCCATCAAAACATGGTTATATTTTTCTGTGTAGAAACACCCAAGTTCATTTAACTTTTGAGGGATGCAGCCTTATGCTTATGTATGCTATTGATGAGGGTCACCAGGATGTCTGAAGTGGTAAAGGAGAGCGTTAGTTTAGTGGTCATTTAGAAAATACATGGCTTTTAACAGTAGGCTGAGAAGTGTCTTTCTCCTCACCTCGAGATATTCCACTAAGAAAGGAAGAAAATGCATTTTTTTCAGTAATGTGTATGTGTGCGTGATCATAGTTTAAGGAAATGGCATATTTTTCACCTTTTAGTAAGAAAAAATGAAGGGATTCTCTTTCTCTTTCTTTCTTTCTTTCTTTCTTTCTTTCTTTCTTTCTTTCTTTCTTTCTTTCTTTCTTTCTTTCTTTCTTTCTTTCTTTCTTTCTTTCTTTCTTTCTTTCTTTCTTTCTTTCTTTCTTTTTCTTATCTTTCTTTTCTTCCCTTTCTTCTCTTTCTTTCTTCTCTTTCTTTAAAAATGAAACCTTGTGGAGATAAGGAAACAAACAGATCTGCTTTGTGTAGTCCAAACCATAGTTCTTAATTAAAAATAAAAAAGCAAACCAGGGATGGAAGGTTTTTGATTAATGCTAGCAACCACACTGTATAATATGTTCCTCCAGTGTCTCTAGATCCTCTGTCAAAAAGCTAGACATGAGTGAAGGAGAATAATCTTGGCCTTGTCTAATTTAATGAAGAACTTCCCTCTAAGTGCAGCAAGCCACAATGGCCACTGTAATGCATTTGTCTTCAAACTACAAAATGACTGTGTTTAGCACTGGGTATTTTCCTAAATCAAATCCCATGAGTATCCCCTTATCCTCAAAGGATAGAAGGACTGCATCCACACCTGGGTTTTTTTAATCTTAAACTGCTAGGAGTGGCCGCTCTGCATATCTCCATGCCCAAGTACAGACTTTCACTTCACGTCCCTATCTAGAAAATCTTTTCTGTCTGCTTTCTCTCATTTTCCCATACCTCCATGGATTTCCCAAGGCAGTTGATGTTCTGACCTCTTGGATCCAGTTTTCATCAGCTGTCAAGATAAATTTGGTTAATACTCCAGGAGTAGTTTACTCAGGTTTAGACTGAAGAGGGAATAGTGATGAAAATGCATAATCATTCCCCTGTCTTTCTAATATGTCTGATACGTCTCTAGATGCTCTAACTTTCTAATAAATAGTTATACTTTTTTGAGGGGTTTTCTCCAGGCCAACAAGAGAAATTTTTAAAATATTTTAGCAGAAGCATGTGTGTGCACATGCAGACAGATATATATAGAGATCAGTTATTTTATATGTATAAATAAAAATTATATCTGCTGCTCTTACAAAAAAATATGACAATTGCTACATATTTTGTTTGCACATATGGGCAGCCAGAGGCAGGGATTTGATGTTCTTCTCTGATGCTGAGCATAATTGTCTCTAATGGACAGGTTATAGTTTGGTTTCATTACATGCCATAAGCTGTCAAAGTATACTGTTGTCAATATCTCACAAATTGTCTCAAGTTGTGGGTGACCAAGGAGAGTCATTTTTATGTAAGAAATTGCTCTTATAGAAAATTTTCCTGGATTTTAAAACTGGGAAGAATAATTGTGATGGAATTCACAAGCCAAGACACTTCTTCCACAAATCCTTTGACCCTGGGAGTATAGCAACATCATGAGAGTGTTTTCCTGTTTCACATCACCCACCTGCACTGGACCTCTCAAGTGCCACCTTTTTCCTTAAACCTTCCTCTTCCACGTATCTCTGATCATGAGGAGCTCCTTGCCACGGGTTAATATGGATTGCTGTTGGGAAGATGTCTGTGTTGAATGGGAAGACTTCTGGTATGACCATGCATAATTTCAGATTTTCCATCACTAAATAGAACACAACTTCAAGCTCCTTGCCGTGTGCACAAGGAGATAGTGAGTTGATTACAAGAGTGTTGCCATGATGTGAAAGAAACGGATGGACACAAAGCCAATCACAATATGTGAATTCTGACTGGACAGAGAATTTAAGACAAGTAGAAGTCAGAGGTGGTCTGTATAGAAATCTTCCAGTCAGGTGGAGAGAATGTATTAACTTGCCAAGCTGATGGTGAGATGGTGGTGATTTACCCAGTTCTGTGTGGGATGATGTGAACAGGAAAATTTTAAGTGGAGTCTAAAGGTAAAGATTTCCAAAAACCTGATCATGCCATTTCCTAGCAGTTGTTGAAGCTTCGGGCTTCTGTGGAAAGGAGAATTATTTGGGCGTCATCTTAAAGTTGGATTTTGGTTTTGATTTATTTTCTTTGTGTTGCACTGGGGCATTGAAAAGATTTTATATGTGTTGAATTGTGGACCTAAAATGAAATAACTATGATGTTCACAGAAATTTCACTGAAATTTGTAATATTCAGGGATTTTGAGTTTGGTGAGTTTTTTTTAATGGCAGTATTCCTTCCATTTAGCAAATACGAGATTAAAAGAATAAGGGTTGAGAATGGAGCAGAGGATAAGGAGATTTGTGATATGGAAATACAGTCCGTGGTCTTGAAAGAGGTCTGAGGACATTTGTTCCCTACATGGATGAGTTTTACCTTGGCAAGAACCTTCTCTGTTCCCTGTAATTGCACTCTAAACCCAAAAAAAGCTCCCAGATAGCTGGAATATGGTTCCCAAGAGAGAAAGATGGCAAAGGACTGAGCAGCTCAAAGTGCCTTACCTTGTGGAAACATGCATCTCATCATACTTACATTTTTTGCCATCCTGCATGGCAGATCACCAGTCCAAGGAGCTTTCAGTTTTCAGGTCTCCACACAGAGGACAGGAATGGAAAGTCCAAGAAGTGTCACCTTTTGGTCTTTATCTGTCATTTGAAGGGACTTGCAGGCTTTGCTGAGGAGCTGACATTGTGGATAGACCTACCATTTTGTGGATGAGGAAGCAGGGCTGTTGCATAGTTATTTTCCCCCCGGCTTTAAAAGAGTTAAAATTGGAGGTTTTTGTGCTGTCATGATGTCAAAGATTTGCTGGATTCAGGGCAGTTATTTACATTGAGTAATCTTTTGGCATTTAAGACTCTGGTTCAGGGAAAATAGAGTGTTGTACCGTCGACTCAGAAGCATCTCTGATACCTTTGACTTTGGTTCCTGAGCGTCACTTTGCCAGTGACAGAATGAGGACCTTTGTTTGCCTTGGCCACTGCATAAAAAAACAGGATATGATCAAATCCAGTTAATCATTCACAAATGTCTCATTTCTTGAATCTCTTAGGGTGTATAACACATTTTTGGGACTGTTCTCTGCTGCTTTGGCTTTTGTTACAAGTAAGTTAGTAAGGAGAAAATCAAATTTTTGAGTTTTCTTAAAAGGAAGTAAAGGAATCCTGGAACACACCAGGGCTCTGCAAATGTATGTTTAATCATTTAAAGAAATGTCTTTTGGCTAAAAGCTCTTACCATTTCTTGCAAGTTGCACTCAAAGCCATTCAGCTACATCATGCCAACAACTGAAGAGAGCGCCCTTGTTGGCAGCGCAAGCAGAGAGATGCAGGCTTAGCAAATACTCTTAAATTACTCTTAAATTCATAGCGACTTGTGAAGTGTGGGCAAAGTGTCCTGGGGGCGACTCCGCTGGTGGTTACACCAGCTGCTGACACATGGCATGGATGGAGGGAGGCTCATGCACATCTTGCCTGTGTTGGGGTTTTTTTTCAGTGCAAAGCATTTGGCTCTGCTGTAGAGCCAGGAGGTTCCAAATGTCTCCTCCAAGCGTTTTCACCATGCTTAAGGCAAACACACAATCTCCAAGCAGCAGCAAAACAGAAGAGTGAGTACTCACACACAGCACGTGGTGGAACTCCCTGCTACCAGATGCTACAGGGCAAAAAGTACATGGAGGCAGAGGCTTGAGTACATTCGAGGTGAATTAGCCTATTCAGAGCTGTCAGTGAGATGCATTGACCTGGGTGTAAATGGGGGTCGCCCAGCCCTGCAGAGCTGGAAGCTAATGGACATAATGGAGGAAGATTGTTCTGTCTTTTCTCAGTGTCAGTCATGTATATACCCTTAACATCACAGGCTGCAGTTGGAGACAGGTTACTGGGCTACATGAATTCTAATAAACCTGTTAGTGTACTTGCTTTCTTACTTTGTTTTCTGGATGGTTTAGATATATAATGTGGGATGCTGACAATAAATTGAAAGCTTTGGAGGGATTACACTGCCTTATTGAGTCTGTACCCAAAGCCCTTTGAGGGCTCCCATTGACTCCAGTGGGATTTGGTTCAGACCTCAAGTATATAGGATTGCCCTAAGTAAACTCTTTCAAGGCCTGTACATGCTGCAGTACTTACTGGGCTCTTTGTTACTTCTGTGAATAGGAATGTGACCTTTACACTTCTAACAAAGAGCCCTGAATTACAGGACTAAATCTTCATGTTGTGGGAGAGATAAGGTTACCATCCCAGCTCCCCCCAACCCTGCTGAGCAGGTGGCTGAGTGGTTGATGAGGCAGTTTTTAGATCACTGCAATTTAAGTTAGACAAGCACTGACCATGCAGTGCAGCAGCTTCAGAGCTTCTTCCTAAGTGGATGTCCATGAACAGTGATGGTCAAGGTGAACATTTGGGATTGTACATTGGTCCACTTCATGAGTCAAAGCCCTAATAATATCATTTCACCACTACAGGGTCATTCTGATATCCATGTTAGAAGTTTGTTTAATCCATGTACATACTAAAAATAGCCACCGTGGAAGATAAGACTAGTGATCCATCTAGGTTTTCTATTATCCATCCAGTCCCTTGACCATGTGAGGGGAGGGAGGGATAAATAAGATGGAAAGAAAGTGTCAGGCTGTACATGCTCTCTTCCTATTGCCATTGTCAAAGGCTACAGTGGGCTGTGTGGCAAATAGCAGAATCTGAATTACAACAAATAACATATCACGCCTTTCTTGCTTTTGAAGCTGGTCTAGCTTCTGGTACTCTTGCCTCCCAAACCTGTTATTCCAACAGGAGAAACTCAAGTGAGTGAGAGGAGCAGTTTGATTGACAGTACTATTTTCTACCTGTATTTTAGGTCACTTCCTGGGTAACAACACTGTGATTGATGTACTGAGACAAGCAGGATTTGAAGTGGAGCACACCCCTCCTGGACAACCAATTGGAAAGTAAGCAGCTGCCCACAGATTATTAATCACTTTCTCTCCTTTTTTCTCTCTCTTTTTCTGTGACTAAGTGATACTATTGCATTAGTATAGGAATTGGGTGAGGAACCTCCCTTTCCCACCCAAGCTCCAGACAAAAAATTCATTGTAAAGCATCCATTGTGTGAGTTTGGAAACATACAGAGCCTCCGTGGCTGGGATTTTTTTTGTTTGTTTGGATTTGGTTTTTTTTCCACTTGGGGCCAATATTTATATCACAGCTGCTTCATTATACCAGCTCAGAAGTGCCACAGTTTCTTTCACGAAACATCTCACTGAGCTTGCTTTTCCCCATAGCTGTTTTTTCCTTTTTCTGTCCATGGGGTTGTAGTTGCTCCTCTGTTGCAGACCTCTCTGTCAGACTGCTGTTCTTCAGGTGGAATTTCAGTTTCTGCAAAAGGGCCAGATTTAATGTAGCAGATGCACCTTGTAAAGTGTATTGGGTAGGTAGAGAGCAATTTGATATTCCCTGAGCTTCTCCATCTATCTGGTCAAGTTAAGCAGGCAAGGACTGATCCCCAGGCTCTTGGCAGTCCTCATTAGCATACGATAAAACGTGGCACAAAATTGCCCTTAGGTGGTGAAACAGACTTCTTTCATCCCATAGACTTTTTCCTTTCCTTTAGATGAAGTCTCCGTCTAAAGAAATCATAGACAAGGAAACCGTGAGGGATGGTGAGAGACCATCTAGCTTTGCAAAATTAGCCTTTCCCCTACATTCTGCAGCTAAAATTTGGCAAAGATTACTCTGTCATAGGATTGTTATCCTCATTAGGAGAAAGTGTTAGCAGCATGCTCCTATCCCTGGTGGGCAGACATGACATGGTCCAAATATGAGGTGAGTTTCAATATAGAGGATTAATCGCAGAGGTAGTAGACCATGTCTGAAAAAACTATGTGTAATATAGTTGGAAAATCTGGCTGATCTAACCTTATTTGTGTAACATCCGCAGTGATTCCTACAGAACGTAATATGGCTCAACTGTACATAAGTGTCTTTGACAGAGCATTTATCCTAAATGCTTTTTGGAATCTGTTGAGCAGTAAAAGCATCAACTTAAATAACAATAGGGAAAAGAGGAAGCAAAAGCAATCAAACACTAGGAAGAGCATATATTTAGAGGAGGTTTAAGAAGCACTTTGGCAGAGGGAGAAAAGTCAACATGGCACAGGGAAGAGCAGTAAACACTGTAACAGGCTGGAGCTGAAAATTTATACTAAAATCAACCAAAAAAAAACCCCAGCAAAACAGAAAACCCAAGCAAACTATAGCAGAACAGCTGAGTTGTACTGTTCCTAGGTTTCTGACAAAGAAACTTTCTGCTCAGGGAAGCAGACATTTTCTTCAGCAATTTTCACTTAGTTGAAAGTATCATCTTCCACTTCAAGTGGAAATAGTGAAACTAATAATTTATTGGCTGTTGCAAGCCCTTGAGAAGAACAAAAGATACAGTAGTGTGAGAGAAGTCCAAGAACAGTCTCTGCTGTTTATAGTCTTCAGATACGTCTGTACACATTGTCAGACTTAAAATAAAGGATGGGGCAGGAAACTTGAATCAAAGCCAGTGCTAAATGTTGACTTATTTTCGGAATGGGCACCTCTGTGTATGCATTCCCCTACCTTGGCAGCACTGTCTCCTGTTCATGATGTCTCCCCTAAAATTGTCAGTCTCTGGAGAAAACATTCCTGAAAGCAAGTGGACTTGGACTGCTGCCTAGATGGATGCATATGTCCCCAGTTGAATTGTCCTACACTTTGGAACTTCTATTCCCAGCTCTGAACCACAGTGTTGGGTTGGTTGGTCCCCTTGTCTGGATTAGCACCCTCATTCCAGTGGAGTCTTCTCTGAACACTGAGCATACAAAACTTAATATTAAGAGTATACTGTTGTGCAGCAATACTGGATTGAGTCGAGCGACAGCATATGGTTTCACCCCATAAGGATTAGATACTCTGTGTGTTTTCCTGTGTCTGATGATGGGGCAGATCTGACAGTCCTAGAAGAGAATATAGAAAGAAAAATAAATTAACATAGTAAAGAAGTCCAGAGTTTCCACTAGACTGCGTTACCCAAGATGCAGAAAAAGCAGAAGGCTATAGAAATTGAGGATAAAGAGAGCTTAAATATATTCACAGGAAGCAGCTTACTTCCTTTAGAAAAAAAGAAGCTCTCAGACCTGCACATCAGGGGAGGTTGTTGTCCTACACCTGGAGCTGTAGCCATCAGAAGTGCTTGGGGCTCGTCTTTAGAAATGAGGAGGCTGCTGCAAGCTTTTTTCTCTCTCTTTCTTTTTTTCTTTTTTTTTTTTTTTAGAATACCTTGTATTTTATGATTTCTGGGCAAGATGCAAAAGACTGTCTAGCCAAATACAGTTATGACAAAAATTGACAGCATGTTCAGAAAGAGCAACAAGTCAGTTGTTGTGTTATCGGGGTCATGTTGTTGTAATTGAGACACTTAAGGAACCTTGCATTTTTGTCCAGCCTTCTTTTTTTTACTCTTCTCTTTCCTTTTAAAAAGATGAAATTAAAAGATTTGAAAACAGAAAGACCCAGAAGAGGAACCATTTTGCAGTGGTGGCTGTACTAACGAGATGTATGCATAGAATAAACAAATAGAAGCTCAACAAATTTTGGGCTGCTTGCGAAGCAGAAATTTTTTATGGGTTACAGAGATGCAGGTGTTTTCATCTTGATTGTTGTGGAGCCATACATGAAATAAGAGGTATTTCTTCTGCTGAAAACCAAGACATATCTGCTTTACTTCCAAATAAGTTGTATAAGGGAGTCAAGCCCACTGCATAGCATTCTGGCATTGACAATTGAAAAATTGGATAGTGTTCAGGGAAGATCATTTGGACTCTGATGTAGAGATTGGTGGGGGTGGTCAGCACATGGAAAAAATGCAAGGATTGGAAAAAACTGAGGCAGCTGCATGCTTATGTTTTGGTCAAGGGAATTCAAAAAAGGAGTGTTATGGACAGATTGTATGCAGGAGAATGAAGAGGAACAATTTGAGCTGGCACACAGAAACATTTGGAGGTATTATCAGATTGAATTTGAGGGTGGTTTTGGATGAATATCAATGATTTTTTGACAGTGATTTCCAGGACAGTCTTTCTCAGGTTAAGTAAGAAGCCCCATTATATGAAACTAAGTTTACCATGCTACATTCTACTTACTACCAGTACTACCTTGCCAAAAAAAGCAAATACTCTTTTTCTTTAATCTCTCTGTACCTAGAATATTAGTAGTAGTCGTAGTCATAGTAGTAGTAGTGACATGATTAGTAATCTGATCTTTTATTGTTCAATAATAATTAAGCAGTGTTAACATAAATAGGTGGAGTATAGTTTGGTATGATGTTTAAACTCTGGCATCCATTTCAGTGTCAGAAAAGGCAAATAATAGCTTTTTAGAAAATAACTAGCACTGTTCCTGTGTACCAAAAAAAATAAAAGTCTTGGGAAGAGTGAAACAGGACAAAGACCAAAGTTGTTTATGCTTTCAGTTACATATAGGCTGGGTAAAGCCAGAAGACTGTTGCCTTTTTCTGTCCAAAAAGCTAAGCATGGGTTGTGAAATGGCTGCTCTTTAAGCCAACCAAACCAAATACCTAGAGTCTCACATTTCTGTTGTCTAGTGACAAGCACAGATTGGAGCCAAATTCTCCCTTTCTTAAGGTACTGGGGAAACATAAAGTGAGATCTTGTCAGGGTAGAAGAGATAGCCAAGATGTGGAGGGGTTTGATGGCTCCAGAATCAGAGAGCTGGCAAACAAACATTCACATAAAGTACATGGAGCTGGTGTGGAGCTATTTGGGAACAGTCACTGACTGGATGTCTGAAATCTGGCTCGTCCCATTGATCTCCTTAGTGGCACAGTGTTGACCTTCCTGGGCCTCTTCTGGAATCTTCTAGAATTCTAGAATAGGTGACTATTGAAAGCACCTTCTTGAAAGCTTGATCCCTTTCTGTAAAAAAGCCCCTGTTGTACTCATCATGCAGAACAATGCCGTAAACACTTGAGAATTTGTCCTCATGTTGGCTTCATTTATTTATTTTGTTGTCTGAGGGAAAACGTCCCAAATCTGTTTGCACGACAACCTTCAGTAACATTCATATTTGCTTCTTATTTTGCTGGCTGTCCTCCTTGTCCCCAAATAAAGGCATTGGAAAACTAGTGGCTGAATTGCTATCTCATTGCTTTGCCCTGAGATAAGAAAAGAAATTTTCTTTTTTTTTGGTGGAGTTCTGCCAACTGGCCATTCCTGCTCCTCCCTGTCTTCAGAAAGCAGATCTGCATGCTTGGGGTTGGGAGAGGGAGGAGATGGGAGAAAATTTCCCCTCAGATGGATTCCAGTGACTTGAGCAGATAAAGGGCCACAGCTGCTTCACATTTAATTGGAAACAGCCAACTTCAAGATGAATCCAGGAAGCACCTGTGTCCATGATGACTCTATTGTTGCTAGGTTCTCAGAATCTGTGCTGACCTTCTGCTGTGCTGCACACCATTCTCTCGGCCAGAAAAACATGCAGCAGTGCTCATTTCCATCAGACTGCTCTTTCCAAGGTTATGCTTAATGCTGCCTTCTTTCAGAATGGGAGAATTCAGGACAAGTTTTTATATCTGCCTGTTTGAGAGTTTATTTTAAAGTCTCAGAGCTCTGCTGTCGAAATTAATTACTCTTGCTCCTTACATTTGAACTTCCTGACCCAGTTTAAGCAACATGTCTCTGCTGTTGTAACTTATTCCTTTCCCTCTTTCTGAAGCAAAGAGCTTCTTCCTTCACCTTTCCCTACAGCATCCTACAAGTGTGGCCCTGGCTGTCCTACTCAGCATTATCTCTGTTTGGATCTCTTTGCTCCTCTAGGAATGCACTTTCTTCCTCATGGGATGAAAGCACACTTGCTCCACACAGTGGTGCAGCCAATTCACTCCATCAGGATCCCTAACCTTCCCACGGTGAAAATAGAAATTGAAAAATATTTGACCTAACATTCCCCAGAGCCCCAAGTCAAGAAACATGCCAGTTCAATAGATTACATCTCAGAAAAGTACAGATGCCATCAGAGCCTTCCTCAGGAGTCTCCCAGTAGTTGCCACGTTCCTTGCAATGCCCAAGCAGCTTTAGCTTTCTGGTGCCAGCCTGACAGGGTTGTTCCACTCTGCTGAGCTGTTAATTTTTGGGATGTGTCAGGGAGAATGCTGAAGTTGTGGCAAAATAAATAAAAAATTATTTAGAAAAGAGACAAGTGAAAAAATAAGAGCTGTGAGTCTTTTATTGGAAACAACTGAGTTAATAGAGAAAAAAGTAGACTGAGAAAGATAGATTCTGGATCCCATCTCTTCTAAGACAGGGGAAAATGCACACCTTTTTTTTATGTGGGCGGAATAATCTGCCCATTGGGATGCTGCAGTTCTTCTTAACCCTATTGTAAACCTTTGGATCTTTCACTTGATCTAAGCCTGAGGATCATACTCCCTTCACCATACTCCCTTCCTTCCCTCAGAAGAAAAACAAAAGCTGGTTATTTATGGGGGTTCTCTGACAGCATAATTTACAGTAAGAAGTGTATAGGGATTAAATGAGGTTCATCTGCATGCATTGGCAAATTTATTGCCTTACCTAACATTGGAGAATATGACTACTCAATGCTTAAAATATTTAGTCATGAAATATGCACATTACATTTTCACGTTCCCATGTGCTTTTAAAATATCCTCCTTTGGAATTTAATTGTCTTTGTGTCTACCTGACATCCACAGAGTCAGTCAAAGTAACTCGAAGGGGAGGAAAAAGTTGAAGGAAGTCTCCAAAACATGGTAGAGAAACAAGTCAATTTTCAAGTTCTCAGCCATAGACACTTAATTATCCTTTAAGAAACACATTACTTAGGGACAATGTATCCGTGCATTCTTTAGGCCAATGTAAATGTTGAACACCTTCTGAAAGAATGGAATTTAGCAACTTGCTACAAAAAAAATCTGGGAAAGAACAAGATAATTCATGGTGTTGGAGTAAGAATACGGAACAGAACTTCTCAGGAATTTTGTGCTTGAGTAGTTCTCCCAGTGGGACATTCAATTTTCTCTATAATCAGATTTTATCCTTGGCAAAATTTCTGATTTGATTTCAAAAAAATTGTTTCATATTCTTCATAATTCTTTTCCTTGGGAACTTGCACTCAGGGCCACGGGGGAACCTGGTCTTGCTTCTTTTTGCTCAAGGGCTGAGCTGTCCTGAAGCCAGTGCTAAGGTTTTGGGGATTTTTTTGCTGCTCTGCAGCCTATCAGCTTTAGGAGATCTGTATCTCATACTCCATAAACTATCTAATATTAAACTTACAGAGCCTTGGAGACTTCAAAAGTTCAGAGCTAGTTCTTATTTCTTAGCCAAATTTTAAAGTTCTTGTTTCCACAGAAGAAGCTGAGTTTTCATCCTCTTTCTGCCTCCAGCCAACTTCTAATGCAAATTTTTTCACCTAAGGTCATTAGTATGAGATGAAAATTTCTGGTTTGTAGTTACTAGTGATAAAGCTGATCCAAACTGCACTGAAGTCAACAACTTCAATTGTTGGCTTCCATCGATGCCAGTAGCTTTTAGAGGTCATCATTAACATGAGATAGTCGTTGATTCTCTCCTTTCTTTGGTGGTTAGGAGCCATGAGGGAATCGGTAGAAAACTAGGAGTGTGCTCACACAGTTGTGCAGATGCTTATTATAGTCATGTAAAAAGACTGGCTTTTCCAGAGTAACGCTCAGGTGTGTCTTAGACAACTGGCTCAACTTGCTTGCAGTAGGTGTCTGGTTAGTTTTAGATGTCTAATGATTTTGTGAGATGATTTTCCCTTCTATTTGAAGCAAAATTCGTCTCACAAAATATTCAAGTTGGACAGTGTCACTAGACTCCCTTAAGCCTTTGGAAAAACTGCACAGTCCCCTTTCCAGCATTATATTGTAACAGTGAGGTTGTGTGACTTGGTTTGTGTATTCAGCCTACACTTGTCCTGTGGATTGATGGCCTGTGTCCCAAGTGATACCAATCTGTGCTGAAGTGGAGCTGCACTTTGTAACAGCTCAAGGGGCACAAAGATATCAAGTGGTATTGTGTGGTTTGAAAGATGTCGTTTATCTAAGGAAGTTTGTGGTCTGTTTGCTGTCACTCTGTCTTTGCAGAGCCGACTTCCCTTACCTTCAGTATCACGTTGTCAGGCAGAGACTTCACACATGAGGACAGATAGCTTTTTCATTTCAAGAGCTGACTTCTTTTTCTTCAGCAAGAGATCTGTGGGCTGTGTTGCAATCAACAGAGCTGCTTGATTCAGCACGAGTGCAGTTGCTAAAAAGGGAACAGGAAGAAAGGAAGTCAATTACTTTTCTCATCATCACTTTCCCTTAAAATTCTTTCAATAATAGTGCCATAGTAAAAAGCACAGTTTTCTATATAGGATTTCACTGAGTAATATGTTTCCTCTTTCAGGAGGGATCAGGTGTTTGTAAGGACATTCTTTGGAATTTAAATAGGATTAGAACCCCTCCAAAACAGCCTTGTGTGTGACTAGTGGCATGGCCAAATAACACCCTGTGGGTGGATCTGGTTGTGGCAAGCTGTGAAATTTACTGAAACCTTTTTGAATTGCCCCCACAAAAGTAGGTCACTCTAACATACATGATGTGATGTGTGAGCGATGTGATCTTGTGTCTTTTCTTGCCCAATTTGGTGCAAAGTAGTGCCACATTTAACAGCTCATCATATCTCAGCCAAGCCAGGTGACTTCATTCTGGCCACAACCCAGCCTTGGGTCTGAAGTGACTGTGTGGCTGTCGCTTTAGGAGAACATCATGAAGGGTCAGACTGAGATGCATGTGTATCAGCTGCTCTTCCTAGATAAGTGCTATTAAGTAGGAGCAGGAATGCCAAAAAGAGTTAAGTTCTTATAACAGGACTAGTAAATTAAGGACAGTGAATTATGAAGCACTTGTCAGAGTAAATAACTTAGAAGCCAAAATGCATTTTCATGTCGTGATCATTAAATCATTTTTATGTGAAGTCGAAGTAAATGTATATGCAATCTGTAAAGTTTGCAAAGAGTTTAATTCATCCAGGAAATCATGTGTTGGGAATAACGTGCCCAGCTCCAGATCAGATATACTTCAGAAAAGCTTTAAGGTTTTAAAATTCTTTCACAAGCTAAAACTGATCTCCAGAACCTTTGGAGTTTCACCCTTCTTTGGACCTCATGCTCCAAGCAAGTGAGCATCGTGCCAATATGTTTCCCATTTCCTGGGGATTAAACTACTGTGTTTGATGACTCAGGACTTGCCAAGAAAGCAGCTCAGTCACTCACTCTGTCTGAAGTGGCCTCAGTTGCCTCAGAGGACATGTTTTCTCTTGCACAGTGATTCATGATTTCATACCAGAGGATCAGGTCTCTCTCTCCTTTTTTTTTTTTCTTCCCACAAAGTTAATTACACACAGAATTAATAAGGTTGGATAATAATAATTAATAAAACAAACTTCTATTAGTGGGTGTTGAAAGACTTTGGCTTTCCACCTATACTCCCAAATGCTCATATTCCAGGGAGAATGAAAAATAGACCTGTGAACAGAAACAGGAAGGATGAAAAATGGATCAGATGCTGTAGATGGATGTAGACACAGTGGCTGTCAAGTGACATGAAGGAAGAGCTTCCTGAATGAAGACACTTTCTTGCAATTGTGATTGCTAAAACCACACTACTACTGTAATCCAATTGTGGAATTCATACACACAAATATAGAGAGAAAATTTTGGGGCACAGAGAGTGCTTGGCAGAACCTGAGTTATCTGTTTAACTAACCCTAACCCTGTCGGCCTTTTGCTCAGGTGTGCAGCCACTTGGAACACAGTTGTTCTGCTTGTGAAAACTGGATCCTTTGCCACTCCAGTTGGTCAGGAGAAGCACCTGGAGTATTCACTCAGTTGTAGACACTGTCGACCTGGCTATGCCCATCTGTCTGCCTCATCTGCAGCCTCACCATAAGACAGTTTTTCGTCAGCAACAAGATTTAAGCTTAAATTTATATCTTGCATGATCGTAAGTTTGTTGAGTTTAGTGAGAAAAAGCTGGTCCCAGCAAGGGGCCAGAGTTGACAGAAGGACTAGATTTAGGGTATTTCCCCTTCCCACTGTTGTATGGGACGTCAGACCAGCTCTCAGCTCTGCAGTGCCACTCTCTGCCAATGGTAACTTGAAGAGGAAGAGACCTGATTTGTGGGAAAGAGCACACCGAAGCTTTTTTTCCATTGTCTTCCAGTCAAGTCAGGGATGCAAAGATTTTCCTGCTAACCTGTAGCACCTCAGCAGCAAAGCCATACACAGGCTTTGAGTCCTCTGGTATTCAGTGCCGTGTCTGGCCACTAGATTTGTATCTCCTGTTCATATCACTCCAGATTCACAGTTCTGAATTCCTCCTGCAAAAATAAAGGCTGTCACAGAAATTCCTCTGTCAGGACAGCACATCCCTGTTTATGTTTGAATGGCTGATATGAATCTGGAGCCCCCAGTGATCAAAGTGCACATTCAGAGAGATGAGCCCCATGTTGTGTTTGAAGTGAGAGCAGCACTTTGAAACAAGGATGAAGCAGGAGTAAATCAGGATGAAGGATGTGAGGCATTAACTACTTTACACGAAATCCCGGCTGGAAAGACATGGCCAGTGTTCCAACATTTTCCTTGGAGAGTGCTTGGAAGTTGCATACCAGCCTATTTGTGGAAAACTAAACAGTTTCTTATTGTCCTTGATGTGAAATGCTTCCCAGATAAACACTTCCTCCCTCCATTGAAGAAAAATGATACAGCCTGTCCAGACCTCTAACACAGGGGACTACACTGGGCTGCTGCTCAACCCTGGCAGAGTTGCTGGTTTCTGTTGGCACTGGGCTTTGCTAAAGGCTATAGTTCATGTACATGCCAGCGTTGTAAAGGAAAGGCTCCATTACTGAGTGAGACTGGGATAATCTTCAAGGGTTTAATAACGTTACGTGCCCACATCTTTGCGTTTCTGGGTTCATTATAATTCTGGAATGTAACTCCCAATCCACAGTGGATAAACAAGGTTCACATGGATCTCAAGAAACTCTTTTGTGGTATTGTCTCCTCCTGATTTCTGAAGGGGAAAGAAAACATTAGTAGCTGAAATAAACTCAGGGGGGACCTTATTGCTCTCTACAGGTACCTGAAAGGGAGTTGTAGTGAGGTGTGAGTGGGACTCTTATTCCAAATAACAAGCAGTAGGACAACAGGAAACGGCCTCAAGTTGTGCCTGGGAGGTTTAAATTGGATTTTAGGAAAAAAAATACTTCACAGAGGGTTGCCACACATCAGAACAGACTGCCAAAGGCAGTGGTGGACTCACCATCCCTACAGGGATTTAGAGGGTGTGTAAATGTGGCACTTGAGGACATGGTTTAGTGATGAATGTGGCTGTGCTGGGTTAATAGTTGAACTTGATGATCTTAAAGATCTTTTCCACCTTAAACAATTCTGTGATTGTACAAAGGCAGCAGTAAATATCTGCTGCTGTTGTGGGTTTAGGTTGTAATATTGCCTGCATTTGTGGCATTTTAAGTCACTTTAAGGAATTATTCCTAATAATCACAGTCAAGGCATCATATTCCAGCATAAGGAAGATCCAGAAGTCCCTCCATGAACTTTGGAAAGTCAATGGATGCAATACATGCACAGATTCACTTTTTGCCACATTTTGTTGAAGCAGACCTTACTTTGAGTTTGTGACAAAGGAATGATCTTTCTTCCCTAGAGGCATGAATTTTGTACTTGTATCAAACTTGTATGTAGATTAGGTTTCAGGTCACAAATGAAATTGGGAATTGCAACTTCCATTGACATTTAGCAGGCACCGAGGTTTTAAATCCCTGAGGCAATTTTAGAAACATTCTCCTCAAGGAGAAAGGACATTGACTTGAAAGAAAGCAGAGTTAACAAGTGTTTCGTTTGTTTGTTTTACAAATGCAGCCATGAATTTAGGGCAATTTCTAAGTATTCAAGCATTCATACTCATAAGCAGTCACTGCTGAATGTTCAGCATTTCCCACTCAAGTTAGTGAAAGGCAGCAAATGAAATCCACAGACAACTAGAAGTGATTCAAATGAGGTGGTGGAGCAAGAGATTGATTTTATTTTCTTTTTTAACTATTGAGGTGCACTGTCCCACTTCCCTCCCTTTTTACCTCTCCTGGCTTTCCAAGAAACCCCGGTCAGTCTGTGAGCTGCAGAGCTCCAGAGGTCTATGGTCCTGTGGATTTCCTCACTGTTGGACTGTGGTATCTAGAAAAGGGTTCAGCTCATACCTCATAAAGCCTGACTCTGTCCTGCTTATTTTCACGTAAATAAATAAGGACATGTGCTCTTTTTTGATCTGTGTGCTACTTGGCATAATTCAGTTCCAGCTATCTGTCAGTTGAGTCTTACTAGAGAAGGGAGAAGGGACAAAGAATGCACAAGTGTGTGAGCAGGGTGTCATCATTTGCTTCTGAAAAAAGAATTGCTTGAGTAGCCTCCCCTCCTGTTCAGAATTAACAGGCTGGTCGTGCAGCCCCAAGCTGTCAGATTCACTGTAGAGACATGAGTCAGATGAGGCAGCAATTCAAAAGCACAAGGAGGTGGCAGTTTTGCAGTCTGGCCCATGCTTACCTGTCTCCAGCAGCACAGCGCCTCCTCATGAGAAGTCCTAGTTTGGTCAAAGTGTTCCAGCCTTGTATAGTGATAAGAAGCTAATGTGACTCGTAGAACCCATACCAGATGCCAGGCACAGTTTTGATGAGACACTGACATCTCTTAGGTTTGTGGTATTGCATGTTTTTCCATTGCCAGGCAGTGCTGCAGGTACTCAGCTGTGATACCCTCTCAAACAACTGGCATTTAGATAAAGCATTTCAAGGCAAACAAACAAATTAATAAACACAGCCTAAGAAAACACACATGCACAGACAGTGCAGGGAAGAAGCTTCCTAACTGTGACTTACTGTGCTCGGGGGAGCAGCAGAACAAGAAGTTTTCATTTTTTTCTGGTGTTTCTCTTTGTGCCGTGTAGGCTTCTCTTCATGGGAAAAGCACTGGGCTTAGTCACTGGTTTTGTCATTTTGTGTGTGTGAGTGTACAAACAGTTTATGTGTAAGTTGGGTCTGCTCAGCTTGTGACAAGCCTTTCTCATTCATGCTCACAAAGCACTCCAGTGAAGAACCCACTGCCCATCCCAAATCTAATTTATTATTTTTCCTTGACAAGTCTGTAGAGGTTACACAAAGGGCACCTTGATATCTCTCTGGTCAAGGAAGCCAGTTGACCTAATTGTTCTACTGGGCCAGAAGAAAGCCCCTGGCAGCCATGCATGGACATTGCCTCCTTTTCCTCCACTGGAAGATTACTGACAGCAGAATTGCTTCTAAGACCCATCACTCTCCATCCTCTTTTCCCAGCAGAGGTTGTTATTAGGGGACCTAAGTAGACCTCCTGGTAACCAGTGGTATTCAGTTAGATGCAGGAGGAAGGAAGCACTACTTTCATGTAGCCCCTCCTCCACCTGCATTTTTAGCTGTGTTGGTAATTCCTTGGAGCACATGAGTCCCCAAAGCTCCTGCATAATGAAGTCTACAGCCAAGTTCAGAGAGGGAGGCTGCAGATGCTGTCACCTTTGAATGGTTGAGTACTGTGTCATCGTATCCTCAGGACGCTCTGGGTGTATCTGTCATCGTCTCATGCCCTTCACCTGTCAACTTCCTGAGATGGAGCTCTTTAATAAATGCATAATTTAATTCTGGGATTCTTAAATGTACCAATGAAAATAGTAATCATAGGCATTGCAATGGAGGAGAGATATTTTATGGAGTCCATGCAAGTTTTCCTGTTTTAAGGCGAGACAACCTGGAGCCTGTTCTTTGTAACTAGTCAGATTTGCCTCAGTTCATTAAAAATCAGTCTTTCTTGTGGCCTCAGATACCTCCTGGATATTCAAGCTGTAGTCCAAAGTCCAATTTCATCAGTTTCAATTAGCAACCAAAAAGGAGAATATAAAACCTTCTTTTCTGCCTTAAGGTTTCAGCAGCAATGTGCAAGCTTTGTTAATGTAATATTTTAGTGAAGGATGGATTTGTCAGACAGAAATAAGCATTTGATACAAGCAGTTTCATCAGCATAAGTTGATTCAGAGAGGGAACCTGAGTGAAAGCAGGTTAATACATAAAGAGACCTTATGTGAAGTCTATTAGCATTAAGAGTTGACAGAACAGCATTAGACATAAAAGCAAGTGGAGCTTGGAGAGACAACTCTTCTGCTTTCACCACATTTTGAGGGCTCTGTCCGTTACTGTGCAGTAAAAATGCCTACAGAGAGGCTGAAGTGTTGCCTGAATAGGGTTTCTGACAACTGTTTTGTTCTTTTCTTGGAAACACTCAGGCCCTGTGATAAAGACAATGCTGATGGGCTATAACAGTATTTTGGAGAAAGGCAGAGGGGTTTTGTGTTCCTTTTTTTAGCTCAGCAGCATCAGTGGCTGAGCAGATCAGATGTTCTACAGTGTCAGCTACAGAGAGGAAAAGTAGATTCAGTGTAACAGAGATGTGGGGTCTCTTGCAGACACAGTCTTCTAATGGCTCTTTGGTTCCACACTTCTGCCTGCTGCTCGGTTTAAGTGGTCTGCGTCTCTCTCCTTCCAGTGATAGCAGCTACTTATGAACCTTGGTTATCTGTCATCTTGCAATTGTAATAGCCTTGACTGAAAAAGGTACTTCAGGGAGACAAGTTGTTGTGCTTGTACAGATTTGTGATCTACCCAGTATCTCATCTCTGCCAGGATGCAACTTCCAGAGCATTAAAGAGAAGTGCAGGAAACAGCACCAGGCAAATGCTGAATAATCTGCCCTTAATTAAGTCTAAAGTCAGTGAAAATGTTGTAGTCCCTCTATCAAGGAATTTGGTGCCTTGCTCAGTTATGTTTCTGTAGAGAGATTTTATTTTTAAGATATGATGGCTAATACGGACATAATATGGCAGATGTGTCTTCTCTCTGGGGAATCCAGCAGAGAAAGGAAACTAATTCTCGATGGAGACAGTCTGGGAGCAGAACTCAATTTGGATTACAGATGAGCAAGGTACAGACAACAGTTTTGTATCAGCTGTAATTCTACTGAGAAATCAAATCAAGCGGACAGTTTGGAGTGTTTCTGTCAGTCAGCTTCTTAGTCTTGAAACCTGTCTGTTTCAAGACTGGAATGAAACAAATACATCCTCACTTTCTTTTCGGTGCCAAAAAACCCAAGATAAGGAATCATTTGTGAATAAGAACACAGGAAATAAAAAAAGTTTTGCTGGCTGTAAGCTCTGTGTCCCAGAGAGGAGCAGACAGCTGTAGGCATCAGGACCTCCAATGACTTGAAATGGAAGTAGGATGTGGACAAGTTTGGGTAAATATTTCTAGTTTGATTGTGGCAGCTGGAGGAGAAAGAAGGATTTTTTTCAGCCCTTGACTTGCTCTGCAGTCCCTGGGGTCTGAGATTGTAACTGCTGAGATAGTGGCATTTGTTCTGATGCACTGCCCAAACCATTGTAAATATGCTGTAGAATCACATCTGACCCCAAACCAAAGCCCAGACCTAAACTTTGGAAATGTCACAGACTCAAAGAAATTCGGTGTTGCAGATTGGTCCAAGCTAGTTAAGAAATTTATGCTTTGCAGAACCTGTTGAATAATGGAAGTTAATTTCCAGCACCTGAAAAATCTGCTGTGAATCATTAATATGGCATCCCATCAAAGAAACATAGAAAGATCAGAGAGTTTATAAAGAGGAAGGAGAGATTACATTGCCCAGTAAGAAGTCCACTATTGGTCTTTATTAAAGCAATTAATGTGTGTTTATTAAAACATTATTAAGAACAATATATTTACTCTTGTTAATAATGGTTTTCAAGCAATAACAGGCCAAAAAATATGTGGAATAAAGTTTGAAAATATTCCAGTTTCATAAAAATGCAACCCTAAAATCTTCTTTTGTGTTGCAATACTATCACTGTAGACTAATCAGAAACCTTGTATATTCTTGGCAAATTTGGACAGAAGTCAGGATTTCTAATCCAGAGGTAACATTAATACTCCAGCATTTTTTTTCTATCCAAAAATGGGAGGAAAAGCAGAAATATTTAAAATTCATTGCAAACTCAACTCAAAAATTTATTAGAAGGCACTAAAACATTTCAGGTAACCTTATGGGACAAGTCTTTCAGTGGTGCATGGACACACGGAGTTGTAATTCAAATGTGAAGGCCTCTCAATCCTCTGTGAAGTAGACTTCCAGAATAAATCAGGTGTCCTAGGAAAGCTGCATATGTGTTTCCTCCCATGTTGAACCAGGATGCCTCAGCAGAAAAAACCCCCCATCTTGACCTATGGGATAGGCATTCTGTCCAAGGAGATTTAAGTACCACTTTCAGAAGGCAGTGAGGCACCAGAGGCAGCTGTATTATGAATCTTTTGCTTAAGCTGAACTACCCAGACAGAAATAACTTAGCATTAAATTGGTGTGGTGGTAATAAGACAGTGGAGATTTAAGGGACAGAGCCTGAGGTGAGCCTTTGTGTGCCACAAGCAGAGAAGGTTCTTACTTGCTATTAATGTAGGAAATGGAAGCAAGATTGGAAGATTGTTCCTTCCTCTGGGGGAACAGCCCATCCTCTGAGGCTGGAGTGTGCAGATTATAGGGTTTTCACGAAAGATGCATGAACAAAGGACAATTCAGTTCAAGAACTGAACCAAAAAGTTGAAAAGGGGAAATAAGTTCACAGCAATTTGAAATGGAACATTTTGAGGATATTTTTGAAAGCTGGAATTGGATTTTGTTGGGTTTTGTCATTTTTATGTATTAGTTGGGTTTTTCTTTTTAATTGAGATCAATTCCTGAACAAAAAAGGGCACTTTGTAGCATTTAAGTCTTTGAAAACAGAAGACTAAAAAAAAATTAAAAGCTTTGTTCAGAAAGTGCTGAAATGAAACATTTTGAGTTGTATGAAAGAAAAGAATTCACATGAAAATAGGGAAATGACGCTTTACGAATGTTTCAGCTGCCCTCTCTTTTTTCAGCAAATTCAATCTCTCAAGCTGCAGAAAGCTTGTGTTTTTTCTCCTGTGCCCTTGACCAGCTCTACTTGTAATGAAATGGAATTGATAACAAAAGTTTTACTTGTTTCTCTTGTAGTCTCTTAAAATGGGAAGGAAAATATCACCATCCCTGGGAATAATATCTTCACAAGCTTTTCACTTCATTTTGTGCACAGAGTTGAGGGTTTACACATATACACATATGCATACTGAAGCCTAAATTCACTTTCAAACTATGGCTACAGTTCTTGAGCAACAGTGATTCTTCCCAGGGAAACATTCTCAGTACAGAGATACCATCCAAGTTTGGGGTGGACTGTAATCTAATTTAACTGCTTAACCTAATTTAAGTGCTCATGAGATGTAGTTGACTATGGTGCAAAAAAAAATGAATAAACAACTTTGTTTCCAAATTCTGTTAAGAACTAGAAATGTTTAACTTTAGTGTGCAGGCCTAAGCCAACTACATCCTAAGTATAATAACCTCTTTATAATTAAGCTGATTAGGTGAGTGAATAATCAGGCATTTCACAGATATTCTCTTACTGTCTCTTAATTGAGCTCAAATGTGTCTTCAGTAATTTACAGCACTTGAACCTGAAGTGGCTTACAAAATTCTCTCATCTATTCTTTGGAGTTATTCTCTTTTGCAGTAAAATACGTATATGCTTTCATCTTGAAGGAGATTATCTCCATGGAGGTATGCACTGGTGTCACCTGGTTATGTAAGAGTCCATGGTCTCAGTCCATACTTCTCATCATTACTGAGGCCCTATAAACTGTGCTGGGGTGGGTTAGATTTCTTGCCTGCTTTTCTGTTCTTTTGTTTGCTGCTCTCCCAAGAGCTTTGAAAATCTAAGTTTCATCCTAGCGTGGAAGAGAAAAAAAAAAATAGAACTTCTTATGAGAGGACATTCTGGTGCCCATCTTGTGGGTGTGCATGACTCTCTGAGAGATGTGTAAGGAAAGAAAAGCCAGAAGCAGATGTCTCTGTGGCCTGTGGCGAGGGGAGCAAGGATGCGTGCAAGGGACTGATGAATTCCTTCCTTGACAAAGACACCCAAACTGGAATTTATGAGAATCATTCTATAATAAAACCCTTTTAACTTACTGTCTGGCTGTCATCCGGGTGCATCCCAGGAACGGTGGCATAAGGATGAAGCTGCCACATCACACATTCCTTGCTATCACCACAGCTTTTCTCTTGATGAGACAAAATCTCTCCTTGTCTGACAGTTCTGAGAATTGAAACAAGAAAACCTCAGCGATGCTGCCGTACTTGGAAGCCCGTGCAAAGCATGGCAGTCTCCTGAGGAAAACTTTTCCATTGCTCGTGCTACAAAATCAAGATGCAAATAACAGATTGGCAGATTTGTATTTTAGAAGATTCTGCACATATCTGAGGGAACAGAAATATTACCGCAAGATTGCTGAAAAAAAATAGATTGATGATTTAGTAGTGTGGAAGATGTGTATCATCAGCAGAGGAATGTCTTCTCATGAGCTAAAGCAAGGACAAGTTCCTGGCCCTGTGGAAGCCCAGGGGAGGCTTGATGAGACTCACTCCAAACGTTGCTGGCATTACACTGGCAGAGTCAGTGGACAGAGGCATAACTGGTGTCTGGCCTGCCTGATGCTTCCCTGAAACGACTGTCCATGAATCAATGGTTTGGAAAATCCCTGTAGAGGGGACAAGGGGTGGTGCAAGGTGTAGTGTTAATCCCACACAGCCTCTGCTGGTGGGGAAACATGGGCTGTTTGTAAGGGTTATCCAGAGCAGAAACGGAGCAGTGGGTACTCTGACTTGCCCTTCATAGAGATTTTGAAGCCTGGAGATGGTCACAGCCCTCTGAGCTGCAGAATTTGGGTATCTGATGCAAGGGATAGGAAAATGCTTGCTTGGGCAAGGAGAAAGGCGTATCTGCACAGCCAAGTGGCTCTGGGTTGAATGAAAGTGGGGCAATTTTAAGCCTGGTCATTATGAAAAGAGAATATTGCATTACTTCATGATGTTAATGTTTTTCTGACCAGATCATCTCAATAACCTTAGTAAACCCAACAATGAGTCAATTTTCAATTGTTAGTGCCAGCACAGAGCAACACTGGAGAACACAAGGCAGAGAGAGAAAAGCTGAGACAGCCTGATGGAGCATCCAGCTCAGCCTCGACAACTTACATGTTTTGCTTTGTTCTTTTACTTCTTCAAAAGAATTAAAAAAGGATGGCAAATTTCACCAAAAGTGAAAGAATACCACAGAGGTCTTTGTCCATGGCTTAACTGTTTTCAAGAACTAGCAAGAATAAAATGTTTTCCTGTTCTCAGTCTGTGTTCTGTACCTTAGAACCAAACTATGCAGGATATTTGCTGAGACTCCAAAGTTTTATTATTTGGACTTTGTTGTTTTAGAGAACTTGTTTTGCAGAACTGCATGTCCCAGAGAAGCAAAATAAGGTCAGAGATGAGAAAAACCCACCTAAGGGCCTGAAATAATTTTTGTTTGTCCAAGACCACCCTGTGTGGGAATGATACATTTAAAAATGGGTGGAACCTCTAAGCCTGGAATGGTATCAAGTTATTCATGAAAATGTCTTGAGATCTTTGTGTGGACCAAGATATTTGGGTGGTACTTTCTCACTCTTTATTCAGAAAAGGCGCTGTGGCCTCAAAAACTGAAAACTAGCCTTATTTTTCCTCTGGCTTTAAAAATAGCTATGTATCTTGAAAAGCTGTCTCAGCAATAGTGAAGGAATGGAAAAAAAAAAGTCCATTATATCCCCATGGTTTCATACGGTGCAGCTGTGCTAACAGAGTGCATGGAGACCAAGACCAGAGGAAAGGCACGAAATAGCCCATGAAATGAGCAGTTGAATCTAAAAGTAAAGCTTCACTTACTGGACAGATTGATTGTCCAGGTATCCTATTGCAGATGGCAGGATTTTGTTTTATTTCCTAGGGGAAAAAAATTCAGAATACTAATAAATTCAAGCCCTTTGTATTAATAAAATTTTTACTGAAATCAATGGGAAAGTTATCTTCTTATAGGAAACCTATCTTACTTTAAACTAAAATCTCTAGATATTCTTACAATGTGTTTGGATTAAATAGCCGTATTTTGTTTAGATTTTATTTCTTTTATTTCTGTAGGATGACAATCAATTTGAAAACAACCAGGTTAATAATAAAATAATTGTATTTTATTATATTTGTTGTTTACATTCATGTCTAATGTAATAATTTTAATTACAGACTACAATTACTATCAATTATTTTTTAAATTAGTTTAAAAACACTTTCATTTTTTTTGAAAGAAGCATACTTGCACCAATGTCTGGCCTTCAACACTCCCTCTCAGGTCTTAGTGTAATTACTAGTAGCACAGAAATAATGGAACAAACATCCACTAAATGTAATATGCAGTTGCCACAGTGGAGCTATTCCCCCTGAGTAAACTCTAAGGTACAAGTGGTTAGTTTATAACCCTCTTTGGGTTACAGCATTTTAGCGTTTCTTCAGTGTTTATTTATTCTCTTCCCAAAGAATGTTCTGAAATATCAAGTTTACGACCTGTGGCTCATGTGATGGTAGTGGAAACAATTAAGCTAGAAACTTTCAAAGCCACCACTGGGATTTTGATGCCCAAACTCATTAATTTTAATAAGAAGGGAGCTGCCAGTCATTTCAAGTGGTTTCTAAAATCTCAACCTATAAAAATCCCTCTCTACTGGTTCCAGTTTACTGGGAGCTCAGAGCAAGGTAAACACGAGTAAGAAAATACAAGGTGTTAAAAGTTGGGAAGTGTGTGCTCAGATGTCTCTAAGACCATTCAAGGAACCAAACAATGGCCCCAGCCTTGAGCTGACAGATGTGGGGGCTGCTCCTGCCTTCGGGATCTCAGGGAATCACTGACTGATCAGAACATGAGGCATAGCTTTGGTGGCAAGGAGAAGAAAGTCAATGGAAACAGAAATCTTGTGAAGAGCTCAGTTCTAGTGGCTTCTTGCCACCTCTTGGTGCCTGCTGACATTGCAATGACCCACATGGTGTTTGTAGATGCTTGGTTCAGGTTCTTCCCACCTGCCTCAACTGTCCTGTCCAAGTTCACACTGTGTTGTCTTTCAAACTTCTAAATGACTCTGTTTGCATGTTGATACTTTACTATATCCATCATGGTTGGATAAAAATTAAAAACTGTCTGCTGTGGCCTGCAAACCTGTGAGAGCAAACCTTTGAGCACCTTTGTGTTTACATGAGTCTGGAGATGGCTTTGCTTCAGCCACGGGCCTGTGTCACAGCCTAAGAATCCCTAAAGGCTTTGGAGAGCACCAAGAACTCTCAAAGAAAATTGCTGCACTGATGAAAACTCCACCTCAACATGAAATATGGAAGAAAGTCTTAATGGGGAAAAAAATGAGAACCAACAGAGATCTGTCTGTGATATAAAATAGAGCATGGAGTGAGTATGAATGCATTTGAAAAGGACTCACTGGGAGTCGGAATGCTTGGAAAAAAGGAGAGGGGGAAATGGGATTTTTCTCGTGTCTTTTATTAATTGAATCAACCATGGAGAATTTTAGAATTATTTTAAACAATTGTCTTTCTTTTCTATATCTGTTCTGTAATCTCTGAAGAAGTTGATGAATGTTGGCTACAAGTGACAGTTACTGTAGGTTTTGCCAGTGAGTTTCATAGTAGCAACAATTAATTATCAGTAGCTATTGGTGGAAATAGAGGTAACTGTCTTTAACTGGTACTGTACCAGACTTCAAAAAATAACAAAAAGGAAAAAAGCTTCCATTAGTAGTAGAGGTGACTTTTTTGGAAGAGAACAAAATGTTCCATAAATGAAGCATGTGGTTTTACTTGCAGCACATTTTGTACATTGTCACCAATGAAGTTTAGGATTTTTTATTACTTTTTCATTAAAATGTCTTACTGGTTTCACTCAGGAGGCAAAATTTTTCATGTGGCTTTAATTGTTTCTGTCATAAAAGTCATAGCATCCATGTAATAGAAATAGCTTTGCAGACCACAGCTTCATATTGCCTATTAATTCTTTCCCATTTTCTATACCTAAAACTCATTGGTCCATCCCAGACGCAGGAAAAGTTCTTCTCTTGCAATTAAGACTGAACAAGAACTTCTGCTGAAATTGGGGGGGG
>VXBA01003730.1:511098-568047 GCA_013399895.1 Serilophus lunatus | reverse complement strand
CTAACTCACCAGCTGTCACCTGAAACTTGACTTGGTCACCTCTGAGACAAGGTAGAGGGATTTAGGTCTTTGTTAAGACTTTGGGGTGGAAGCTGCATAAAGCTCATTGTTTCCATGTGAGGTTCCCAGAATTCAGCTGTTTGAGCTGCCTTTCAGCCTGAAAAGTCAAAGAGAAATAATACAGGTGGAGGACAAATCTGGGCGAATTTAAACCAGGTTATTGATTCTTGTATGAACCTCATTGAACTGTGAAATGACTGTGGTTCATACAGCTCTTTCCCAAAGCTTTATTGACCATGGATTAGAGGACTTTATGAGCCATGAATTGCAGGGCTTTTATGGACTGTGCATTTCTAGGCGCTCTCGTACACTTCCATGGAAATTTTAGGGTGTTTTTTTAAGCTACTAACAGAGAAACAAAGGAAATGAACACAGGAGAACAATCTTAAAGGAACATCAAAGGTCTGACTCCAACCTATAAAAGCCAGGAAATCCATAATTAATGGTTCCACTAAGACTTCAGCTCTCACAGTCGTTCAGGTCTGGTCCGAGGTTATAGCTACAATCTGCAATGGCCTTGTGAAAAATGAGTCATCATTTAGTGCCACACATCATTATTACTATTTACTTTCAGTTATACCTTGGAGATTGTCCTTTTCTTTTTGTTCTGTCTTAACAGCTGAGGCATTTGAGTTGGCACCACTGAGTGGACAGTGTTTAGATTTGTGTATTGGAGAGTTAGTACCACTGTGGAGGATGAGAAGACTTCTGCTCTGTCTTCTCCCTGTCTTTGACAGAGCTAAGATTTGCTGATCTCCTGGGTAATCGGCTACACTGAAGGCTATTAAAAAGTAAAAAATGCTGATGAAATGTGTGGTTTCCTCTCCATTCTGCCTTCTTCTCCCAAAATATAAACAAACTGAAAAAGTCCTGCCTGACTGCAGTTTCTGTTTGAAATTGTTTGTCAAGAACCAAAATTAAATGGAGATTTCAAGTAGCAAGATTCTTTTTCTTTAACTTCTTGATTTTGCAGAAATGTGCACATCTGAAGTCTGTCCTTGGGGGGAATTTGCAGTTAGACAAAACTCAAATCCTAGTTAGCTCCCATAGCCAAAAGCCGTCTTTGGGCAGCAGGGAGGGAAGGCGAAACCCTTGGGCTGGAAGGCTGCAGTTTGGCATACAGAATGTGTTATTGTTCCTGTTGACGCTGTGTTAGTTAAGCTTCCCCATGTAATATAAATAATTAATGACAGATCATTCACTGGCTTTTCATGGTGAGATGCTCAGTTAATTGAACGAGTAGAGAAACATTTCAGAATGGTCAGTGAAGACCAAATCAGGATTCGCGCCTTTGTTATAGCAGGTAAACAATTCAAGGCTACAAACAAAACCAGAGCAAGAGAATAGAGAACCTCTCCCACCTGACAGGGAGTGTTACAGCTCCTGAGTCCTAAGGCAAGGTGAGAGGAAAGCTCCTGGAAGTCAGTAACTGGGAGGGTGTTTCACGAGGGGTGAGTTAAGGAGCAATTGCAGCTTGGGGATGAGAAGGAGAGAAGTACACTGCTGGAAAGAAAGAATTAGAGGGGCTGTAATGGGCGAAGTGATTCCCACTGACAAGGAAGAGACCTGAGTGAAGATGGTATTTGGAAAGAGACTAAGGACACACATGCTTCACTTGTATAGCAAAGAAATTAAAGGAAAAGAATTGTTCTAAGAAGAGAAAAAAAGGAATTCTTGTCCCAGATGTAAGCTCAGCCCTGCAAAACCTGCTATTAGTGGGAAATTAAATGAATTCCCCCTGAAACTAGAAATGGCAGTTCTCTGATAGCCCAGTGCAGACTATTCAACCCCAGATGAATGAAAAAATATTACAAATATCATTTTATTTTGGGAGAAACAATTATTGTAGGGGGAAAAAAATGTATACCAATGATAGATGAAGGGAGACAATGTGTAATAAACTGCATTGAGTGTGCCTGTGTAGAGTGAACCTTATCAGTTTGGATGGAATTTAAGCACTTAGGCTGTTATCCTTTCTTTCAAGACAATGCAGTGATGGAAAACAGAGCTCTGTCAACTCAGACAAACTTTTAATTCCACTTAACTGCATCTGAAAGGTAAATTTCAGTAAATTAATCCAAATTGCTTCCTTTTCACAACACACGGTGCTGAAATACAGTACTTAACTTCATTAAAGAAAAGACTGCTTTTATTTAGAGGAGACCTAGACACCTTTGAAGTCTAACAGGTAAATTGTGGTCAGATGATTTCCCTCCATATGGTAGCTTTGAGCTTGAAATTTCCATCACTGGGGCCTTGTTTGTTTAAATTACCCTGTCTGCCTCCCTGTTAAGGATACTGCTTGGAGAGTGCCTGCCTACCAATGCTTATGCAGAGGGGGATCAATCCCTCCTCCAGCCTGACTCCATACAGCCAAGCAAGAAGTGCCACCATTGGATTTATTTGCTCTGTCTTCAGCCAAGGATGAGGAGAGAGCTTCAGGACCTCCCTAACTTGTAGTGAACATGTTTCCCTGAGGGACTGCTCCACCAGCAGTGTAGGTGTGTTGGAGTCCCACCTTCCCTCCCTTGTGACACCTCATTGCAGTCCGGGGCTTAACTGTGTTGTGTGGCCCCTTGGCTTTCCTCCAGCATTTCTGTCTACCATTCCCTTCACTGTTCTTCTGGCAGGATTTCCTTCTCGGGAAGCTTTCAAGATCATGGTCCCTACCAGTGACTGCCCCCTGGCTCCAGGCCATGGGATACAAATATCTATAGTCATCAGAAAAAGCTCATTGTTTGACAGCTTGGGAGCAAGACCTTTCTGTTCATGCTGAGTGGTCTCGAAAAACTTCCTGGACGAATGTGCTCCCTCCTGGTTCCTTGGTGGGAGCAGAACCTTTATATCTTGAACTGGCCTATATTCTGCTCTTAGTTTGCCAAATTTTTGGAAACTCTGAGGGATATACAGTGCCCAGAAGAAGACATTTTGGGCAGTTTAGCAGTGTATCAGTTGGTCTTTCTTTCTCAAAATGTTACCAGCCTCTCTTGAGCATGCAATTTTTCTTCTGTGAAGACATCCTCAGCTCCTCCAGAGCAGAGAGGAAAACATGGGGAATGCTGCATTTTTCCCTTCTTAATTTCTTACTGTTTACATTTGATGCTCCTTTAAGATGAGTAGATAACTGGATGCCTTCTTTAAATAAGCACTGCTGCTGGCAGTTCTTTCATGTCCTTTGCACAGCCCCAGGTACACAAGCCCTCCAGTGAAAGCAAAATAACAGCGCCATGTAACTCAGTGCAGTATAAATAAGAGGTAACATGTGATACAGTGATGACATATCCTCCGTCCCTAGATGGTTTTTATTGAGGCTTCTTTGGTTATCACGTTGGTCAGAGTGCACAGAGCATATTAATTAAAGCTGTGAAATTTGGGCTCGGCACACAACTCTCTCGTGCATTGCAGTAACGACGGGAAGTCCTGACATTCTTGTCCAAACCTGTAGCATCTCCGTGTTAATAGACCTTCCCTGTCAGCTGGCTGTGACTGATAACTTCTTGCCCCTTGTAAAGTCAAAGAGTTAATCTGTTATCCTCCAGATGGGCTGAAAAGATGTGCAGCCTCACTTTCACCTGCTGAACGCACAAAAAGACCCACATGTTTTACTTTGTTCTGTTGTTCTTTATAATGTGCTGCCACTGTGTGATAAAACAAACACAGATAAACTTAAAGAAAAATATGCAAAAACCTTGCATAGTTACTTTTGCTATTGCTTAAGTGTCTCCCAACCAGTATGAACTATTCACACAAAGCAGTAGGCAAATGCTATTTTAATGAAAGCTATAAATACCTGAAAGTAAAACCATTAGAGATAAAGCACACAGAAGTCTTTTAGAAATAGAGACATCATTTGTGTATAGATTTCAGTTTTGTTTCACAAAACTAAATTCTTTATTGCTAATGCATTAGGGTTTGGGGGGTTTTTGTGAAATTTAAATCCATTGTAAATATTAAAACCATATTTCTGTAAGCGAGCAAGTAACAAAATTGGAGAACACAAAAGCTAGGATTTTTGAACAGTGAGGTATTTTTCAGCACTGGATATCCAAGAGCACTTTTTGCTCCTTCCTCCTCAATGTTGATTAAGATTAAAAATACAGTGCAAGATGTTTTATGGAGCCTATTAAGAGCTTTCTCTTCCTTTCTTGCTTTCTACTTCTCATTTGGGATGTGTTGAGTAAAGATAATTTATACTATCTATTTATATCTGTCCTGGCTTGATGTATTTATGACTTGGGCTGGACACAGCCCTACCACTGCTAGATCTGTTAAGCTGCCTAAGATCTGTCTGATGCAGCACAAACAAAATATTTGCTTGGGATTCAGTTTCAAGAAGAAGCAGCTGCTGGGTTTTGATAATCTCTTCCCCTGTGATGCACATCCCCACTTGTTTTGCTGCTTGTCAGCCAGCACAGTCTCATTTCCTCATCCACTGCCGAGACTCCTCTTGATTTTGGACAACCTGTTAACTTTTTAGTTCTTTCATTCTCCAGTTTCTGTTTATATTGTCTCTTTCTACTTGCCTTTTTGAACTCTGGCTGCACGTGCTTGTATGAACTGGAACAAGGAGACCCCTCCAGCATCTCCATCTTCATCCGCTGCACTCAGCTCCATTTCTTTGAGCTCTCTTTGCAGGAGGCTGTGATCATACAAACACTGCACTTCACTTTGGAGTCAGTCCATGCCAGTGTTAAGTCTGGGCTTGAGCCTGCAGCCTTCAGCAGAACCTCTTTGAGACTAGGACGTGTCTCACCTGAATCTAGCATGTCCTTGTCACCTGGAATTAATGCAGACTGCAGTAAATAGGAGGGAAGAACTAGGCATCCTTCTCCTTCATTTTTTATCCAGAAGGCACATCTCCTCCATGTTATTTCAGCATCTTTGCTTTTCTTACCATTTTCATACAGATGTGTGTATGTCCAAGGACACTGTAGACTGGACAAGACAGTATTAAATTTATTTATTCTTTGCTAAATTCATGAATATAGTAAAGCATATGAGGCTCTTGCTGCTGATGCTTTTCCTTCTCTTGACAATTTGGCAGCCTTTTAGGCAGCCTCTGTGATGGTGGCCAATGCCGAGAGTGTTGGGGTCTGTTGGGGTGAACCATGGTCTAGACACCTACAATGAAAAGTCATTAGCAGAACTTTTATGCTTATTCATTAGATCAGTTTTTTATTTCTCAGACATCAGAAATGCACTTAGTGACAGCAATGCACTAAGCTGGAGAAAAGGTGCCTGTGGTTATAAACATAGAAGCACATTTATTTTACTTATAACTTGGTTTAATGTTACTATTAAGCTACCATGGTTGAATAGGTTAGACTCTGTTTAAAGTCTTCAGATTCCCATCCACTACTCAGTCTTAAAAACAAGACTTCAGGACTCGACTTCTGGTACAAAGTGTCTCCTGTGGACTGAGGTAAAAAAGGAGGGCCCTTATTCCACTGAAAGAGTTAACACTAAGTGAATTTGACTGTCTTCGGAGTTAATGCAGGGTTTTTCCCCAGCTATTTTTAGTCTGTTCCAGCAGTGTATCCCACTGTGGTCTGGTATGCAGGAGCTTTTCTGTGAGTTTTGCAAACAGTTGTATTTCTGTGTTGTGAGAACAGAGCATTTGTGTGTTATTGGACCATGTGTTCCTTTGGTGACTGAAAGGAAGGGCAGACCATGCATATGATCCATGCACATGTTTGTTGTTGCCCGTGAATAACCATGTACAGCAAATGGGCTCTGGAAGAAAGCTTGTTAGCAGATGTCATCATGACCCTTCCAATGTATAAATATGAGCCTTGACATTTATATTTTCCATATCCAGGGCTTTCACTAGCCAGATGTTCTTAGGTTTGGCTTCTTGGACTCTTGAACAATGACTTCTCATGCCATATTGTCTATTGCACACAAAACAATTAAAACCATATATCTGGTTCTTATCAAACAGAAAAGATGGGAAAATGCACTGAGTACTCTCAGGTAGTTCCTCTAAACCTGAATTGCACTTTAAGACAGCCATACAAAACTCTACTGAAAAAATAAGTTGTCTGTCTGAACAGGCAGAGAAAATTCGATACCTGGTAACAAAATACCCTGCATTTTGGGATGGGTGAGGAGTGTGATGTGCTTATCATTTCACAAGGCCAACTACAGTTGCAGACACTGTAAAAAGTGCTGATTGAGCTCGTGCCCCGGAGATATGCAGATGTGTTGAAGAAATCACTTACCATCTAAAAGCCAGAACAAACTTTTTCAAACACTACATTCCTAGGTTGGAATTAGTAGGTATTTGAGGGACCTACATATCTAGCAGTATCTAAGCCCCCAAAATTGTAAATCTGCTGTTCCTCTTAGCAGAGTTACATGAAATCCATAAAATGTAAGAAAATTAATCTTCCAGTGAGCTACTGTAAAGAAAAAGAATTTTCTTTAAAAGTCATTGTAAATGCAAACACACGACACTGTCAATGGCAGCCCAGAGGAAAAAGGTAAGGGATATGGGATTTATTTCTGGTTCTGCTATTCCCCTTCTGACTAGCGAGTTTCATGACCAGGAAAATGAAGTGAGGAAAAGTATGACAGGGAGTAAGGCAACATTACTGTTTTGGTGAGCAGTTGGTTTATAGGAGGGGTTTAAACCACAGTTACACTGTGGTAGCAGGTTTATCTAAGAAGACAGATTCATTGTAGAGTGAAACAGGAGGAAATTGGATTCCCTTACACTCCCAGCAGCGTGGGGTGCGCTGCGGGCTGGAAACCCAGCAGGATCCCAAAGGGCAGCTGTGGTCTTAAGTCCAGTTACTCACTGGGATGAAGGAGAAGTAGAATTTATTTAAATTAATATGGTTTTGATGCTGTAAAAGCCAGGTTCCTGCAATTATGAAAATGCCAGGCCAAACTCATATTTTGCACAGATCTTCTCTTTACAATTCCTGAATAACTTAACTGAACAAAGTAAGCTGGGGCCTGAGCCCAGGATGAGGGAGCCAACCTAAGTGCCTGTGAGCTGCTGAGTCAGGGATACCTTGTGCAACAGTGCCATGGAGAGATGTGGTGCAGGCCACAACCTCAAAAGTTCAGTTCTGCAGAGACACTTCAGGGTCTGGTTTATGACACCTGGCAGGGAAAGGTTTTGCAGTCCTTCCAGCCCTGCAGGCCAGCAAGCAGCTTTTTATGAGCCACTGATGGCATCTCCAGGCTTTCAAAGTGTTTGGAAGTGCTTGAGGAGAAGGAGTTTGTGCTGTGGCTGGTATGACTGATTTACTTCACCAGCAGCAAGAGGAACCCAAACCTTGTGGGCAATGCAGCAGTTTAATGTCAGTGGTATTTCTGCCTGGTAGATGTGTTCTATGAAACTGTTTTATTTTTCATTTTATAAGTGAGTAAGTTGGCAAGAAAAGGAGGCCAGTGCCATTGTTCAGTGGTACAAGTCTGAATTCAGAGCTGCTCCAAATACCAGGTTCAAACATCTGACCCAGCCTTAATTATTCTTACTAAGAGACACTGGAAAAATACAAGCAGTGAGCAGGAAAGTGAGCCCAGCGAGTTAGAGAGGAAAATGTGATACAGGCTAAGCAAAGAGAAAAACTGTTGCGTGGAGATGGAAAAAGAACAGGGAGAAGGAAAAAGAAAATTGAAAGAAAATTAAACTCAAATGGAAAAATGCAATATATTGGACATCTATTTAAACCAGTTTATATTTTGGTTGTTCCTTAATATGTTGCACAGGCATCTTCTTAGCTGAAGTAATTTTGTCTTAGAGAACAGTCTCAGAGAAAACAATTTGACAGGATGTTTTAGGTATTTCCTCACTGCCACCTATTCTAAATCATCTTAAAATCTGGATGGGAAAGTCGATATCTTTTACAGTGTTTAAAAAAAAAAGTGACAGGGTCAAATATATACATCTCTATGAATGTATGTGTTCCCCAAGTACATCTAAACATGCATGGTTAATTCCATGCATCTGCAAAAAATATTTGAGCCATAGGGCCCACACAATGCCAAACAAACACTTGAGTGCACATAGGAGAGGACAGAGCAAGTCACTCTGGTTCTAATTGAAAGGTTGGGCCCAAAACATAAAATATGGATTATGATTTTAACTACCTCAAATATATAAATTCTTTTGCATTTGGGACTGTGTTGGTGAGAGCAGGCAGTTTCCAAAATACAGACAAAAATAGATATTCTGCTCATGCTTGGGATTTGGTTCAAAACCACCTGATTGCAGCACCATCAAATTAACTCTTTATGTATTGTGTATCATCAGGTTGCCCAAATATCTTCACAGATTGCATCACTGATGAGATTTTTACAATACTGAGCCCATCTGTGTATGCACCCTTGATGTTCTTGCTTACTTTAGCTGTAATAACTTCAATCATTATCTGTCCAAGGACCAGTAAAATAAGAACATGATTATTTGATTCATGATGATGAGTGCCTTAATTGTGCATACAAATCAGGTACACAGCCAGATGTATGCAGTGGGTGGGGATGAGTTTGGGGATGGTTTTGAGCCCACATCACTATTTAGACTATCATGAGCACATCCTGGCTCAGATGTCAGTGCAGAACTTTTGGAACAAAGGGCTCTGAGCTATCCCCTCTTAGGAAGGGCCGTGGTAAAACTGGGATGCATTATCCCAGCTCTGTGATTGCCTTGTCCCAGTGCAGAATCACGAGGGGATATTCTTAGGATATTAGAGAATCATCAAAGCATTTCTTAGAAGGGCAAAGGAAAGAGCTAGTGTTGTCATCTCCTGTCTCAGGACCACCCAGACACTACAACAAATCATGGGTCTTCAGCTACAGTATCTTGAATTACTGTTCACTGGGATTTTAAAGAATTTAATTTCTTTTTCTTTTCTTTTTTTTTTTAAGGGATGACATGTAGTTTCCTGATGGGCTGGTTTTAATAAGGTCAAAATCTTTGTTGTTGCCAAATCAGAGAGGAATATAACATCTTTTAATCATTAGATGGGAATGGGGTAATTACTCAGAGGGTGTGCTTCAAAGGTTATTGGTTTTTACAACATTCTGTGTTTTTACACCATTCTGCGGTTGCCTGGAAAGGAGTGGCAGGCCTGATTCTGCCACTGCCGCATGTGTAGATGCAGGATTTGTATGTGCAGGGTTTTCCTAAAGGACTTAGGGATATGACATTAAAAATGGCCATACACAGTCTCTTCTGGCTGCAAGGTGCAGGAAACTTTCTCACAAACTGGAAGTTCACTTCAAAAAAGGGTTCTCAGGCTCTGCAGGAGTTGTTTCTCACCTGCTCCTTCTTTACTCGATAAATGCATCCTCCTGTCCACATTTGCATCACTGTGTCCCCCTGCCCTCAGACTGCATTTCTGTGACAGCAAATTCCTCTTTTCCTGTCTCCGATGCAGCAGTCCTCACTGCCCCCATCCTTTCCCATCCCATTCCTGTCCCCTCTTCTGGCCCCACAACAGATGATACACTTTGCCTTAACAGCATGACCTCTGGCTTTAGGGTGCCCCTGTAGTGCTCAGCCTCGCTGCAGGTCAGTGTCACTTTGGGGCTGAATTTTTCATCACGGAGATGTTTTGCAGGTGGCCTGGGCCACTGGGACCTGCAAATCACAGTGAGAACCTGCAAAATGCTTCATGTTGGGTTAATGCTGGTGGTGTCACAGTAAGGCTTCAAGGTCTTGACTCAGATCTGAGTCAGGGGAGTCATAGAAGTAAAATGATTTAACAAGGTTTTGATGGTTCCTCGGTGGGTGACTCAGGGATAAAAACCAAGTCTTCTGGCTTCCAGCCCACAGCTCATCCTGAGAGGGGCCCAAAAATGCACCAGAGGAATCTAAGCTGCATTTCAGCATTGAGCCTCTTCCTGCTTACACCATCATGGCTCCCCTGGAGCCCCTGATCCAAGCGAGCCACCTTCTCCCTCATGTCAAATTTCAGCGCCAAGACCCCACAGAGGGGACAGCAGCTGCAGCCTGGCTGTGCCTGTTGGGGAGCTGCTGTGGGACTGCAGAGGGAATCTGTGTCCCCACCAGCTGCAGCTTTTTGCATTGCAGAATCAGCAGTTTTCCTATTCCCCACCCTGTGGTTCCATACCATCTTAGGAACCAGTCAGAGCTCTCACTGCGGCCAGAGCTTGGCTGGGGTTCGGGAGACCTGAATTCCAGAGTTAGAGATCTCCAGAAGCAGTTCACCTCGCCTATCTTAGAGACATGCCTTTGTGGGGGAAGAATTGTCCTCTGGAAGTGTCTTGTTCCCCATAAACTGTAGCAGGAAGACAGCTGAATAGCTCCAACTACAAGCCTGCATCTGACATAGCTACAATTAATGCGACTCTTTAAGTCCTATTAAAGTTCAGGTCAGCTGAGTCTCCTTAATGGCACCTTCTACAGGTGCAGCTGTCAGGCCTCCCTTTGCCCCCCAGGCACCCCGTCCTTGTGCGCAGTGTCCCACTCCCCATCTGTGCTTCAGTACGTGGTGACAGCGTGGCTTGTGGTCCTTGTTAACAGCCTCCCGTCCTTTCAGAGCCAGTGCCTGCTAAAACTGGTGCTTTTCTTTCCATCTTCTCCCTTGATATCCTCTTATTTCTCTTAGAGGTAAGCCATGGCAGATGTGGTCCTCACTAAGTGCAGGAGTGGGGGATTAGGCCTCCACCAGGGTACATGTACTGCCCTCTGCCTCGTCCTTTGAGTGTGGGAGGCTCACAGGTGCCCACTTCAAGGAGGGGAATTGCTCACTGACAGACTCCAGAGGAGCCAGAGCTTTGAAATAAGGCAGGATCAGAGCTTGACATTCGTCTCAGATGGAAAGATGGTTCCCATTTGAGTCTCATCAGAAGGAGGGCTCGGATGAACAGCGAAGGGTTGTTGAAAAGCTCCTGATGCTGTTGCTGACCCCTCTGTTGATGGCGCAGCTGCCGCTGCCTCCCCGTCACACTGAGGGGGTGGGTGCTTGTGCTGTGGAAAATGGCCAAAGATCCAGGCTCCCAGTAACCCTAGGGTAACAGGAAAATAGTAGAGATAAGGCTCTTCTTTGGCTTCTCTGTTGGCCTCAAACCAGCGTGTGATAGTGCTTACTCATTCAAACATGCTAAGGCAGTTTACTACACTACTGCAAATAAGTAGTGGCCTTCTCTGGATCAAAATGAGATTCCTTAATCAGGTCCAGGTTGGATTTTTTTTTTTTTTTAATGAACTGAACCTTGTGAAAGCATGAGCCTTTTGGCCTTGATCCCACAAAGGGCTTCAGGATGTGCTGAGTTGTAGGTATGTGAATACTAGCCTTGCTGGAAGCACTCGTGTATTCACAGTGCTTCACATCCTGCTTGTCTGGGACCAGCATCTGCTCATCTGCTCAGCATCCTGCAGGATTTATCCCTCAGTCTGCAAGAATAATGTCTGTAAGGAAGGCAATGATGAAGGAATAGGTGAAGTTTGTGGGGGGGAAGAGGGGGAACAGAACCTATGTTGATCTAAAGAATCCCTTCCAGAAACACATGAAATAATAACATGAAAATTTCAGGAGACTTCACATTCCCTTTGAGAGGTTACTGTAGTGTTTTACACAGTTAAATCCTTATGACATATTTCTAGTGTGATTTCCCCCCAGCATACTCTTTTGCTCTTAGTTGAGCACCTATTCTTTTCTTTCAGATATGTGGTCAGACTTCTTGCCAGGCAGCTTGTTTACATACTGCAATGGATTGGTCCCAGCACTTTAAGCAGATATATTTTTCAAATCTTGATTAATAAATTTTGGTGACATAAATAGGTCTGGTTACTTCCAAGAGTAATTGTCTTCATTTGCAGAACATTATTTCTGATCACCAGAAATAATGTAATCAACCCCTTTCACATCTGTTCATTAAATGAAAAGGGAAAAAAAGTAGGGAAAAAGAGAAAAAGGAAAAAAATTTGTTTGAAAAGAAACAGGAAGCATATGCTTAATATCACTTAAGAAAACCCTTAGCCATCATAAGGTTAACATCAAATCACAAATGCAAAACAGTCATTATTGTATTTACTCAAAATATTCTTTCACTTTGCTAGCTTTTTTGGTTTTCGGTTGAAACATGCATTTTTCAGGGTTCAGTCTAGCTTCTTTCATCAGATGCTATTGTAAGAAAAGCTAAGTCAACATTTGTTTACATTTATTAAAAATAATTGTCATGTGTTTACATAGCTCCTTTTATCCAGAAAAATCTTCAAACATTTTGTAAGTTATGCTTAAAAGGGTTACTTCCTCCACCCTGAACAGAGAACTGTGTTGGGACTGAGGCATGGCAGCAGATTAAAAATGCATAGAAATACCATGATAATTGGGTTAGTCCTCATCCCCTCAGAGCACCATCAGTTTTCCATGAGCTTCAGAACAGTTACTAGGACCATAAAGGTGTTTTGGATTTTGAGGGCAAAAAATAGTGGAAATACTGTCTTCTTGGAGATTGCCTATTTTTCATACACTTCGCAAATAAAGTGGTACCTACTGCACAAAGCACACGGTTGGTGGTATCTCAGCTAGACGTACTGTTTCCATTTTGGGGCATCTCATTCCAGAGAAAACACTGATCAGCTAAGCAGAGCCAGGGGAGAGCACAAAAAAGGATGGAGGGGAAGCACCTGAGGACTTGCAAAGAAAGGCAGAGGAAATTGTTTGTTTAAGGAAGAGAAGGATGAGGTGAAACATGGTTAAATCTTCAAAACATGTGAAAGGCTGCTGGAGAGAGGAAGGGAATAAACCTGTCCATGGGGACAGGACAAGTCATGAACTTACACAGAGAGATTTGATGAAACATTAGGCAGTAATTCTGGACATCAGAAATGATGAAATGCTGGAATGATGTCTGCAGAGACTCTGCAAGTGTTATCATTGTAGGGTTTTTTGAGACTAGAGTAGACAGAAATATCGGGAGGGGGTTAGATCTTGTTCCTGTCTTTCGGCCACATGGGTTAAAAAGGCTCTCCTGATCATAACTTCTGTCCTGCTGTGGTGTCACATGCAGTTAGATGAGCTCTGCTTATGTGGATGAGCCAAGTCACCCTAAAAATTAGTTCATGAACATTTTGCGAAGTGTTCACAATCTAAACCAGAGCAGAAATTTCCCTCAACGGGTTGCATGTGTGTTTATTTTTCAGCTTTAAAATGCTCCCCAATCATCAAGGTTCTTCAGTGTCCACCCAGCGCAGAGAGCTTGAATCATGTAATTGGATTCAGTAGGGTTTGTGCACAAAGCCTGTGCCTCAGGCCCCATTTTTGGGGAAAGTTTTGCACATTCTAATGATGGTAAGGCAATGTATGAGTAATGCACTGATTTGAAAAACTGCTCTATTATCTGATCAAAAGTACAAGCTCATGAATATGATACTGCAGGTCATTTGGCTAAAGCATACCTGGAGTCTTCCAAGTTTTTAAAACAATCCCATACACAGAAGCAAAATTGAGAGAGGTATGAACAGCAGAGCCAGTGGTTGCCTGTTCACCACAGATCATGTGGAATGTTTTATTAAAGATACTTTCATCAGACACAAAAGACTGAAATATAGAATATCCTGGGCTGGCAAGAGAAGATGTGATAATTATTTGGATTATTATCCCACAGATCTCAGATTCATTTTTATTATTCTCTACGTTCATTTCAGGAACAATCAAATCTTCCCTAAGGAAGGTTTCTGGTTGAGTTCAGGGGACTGTGCTGCTGCTTTCATCCTTAGAGAAGGTCCAAGGGTCAGTGAGAGCCTGTGTGCACATGCAAACACATTCAGAGGGTGTTTGTAGAAGTCATTTCCTGACACCACGGACACCACTAAGATGAGACTTTAATCTAACCTGGTTGTCCAGGGCCACTGTCTAACCCCTAGGAAGTGAAAGACCCTGAGCAAGAGTAAGTACCCCCTAGAGACCTGCACTGGAATGAGGTGGACCACCTTCTAGAAAGGTTTCTCTGCATTCACTATAGAAACAGCCTAGTTACACACTGAGACCAGAGGTTTTACAAGGAGTAGCATTTGGTAAAAGGGGTCATTCTTTTTAAATATCTCAAAACCACCTTGGCAGTCAGCTAACAGTAGATTTTCATTTAAGAATATGTTTTATACGGTTAAACTGTGATTCATTTGCTATTAGTGTGCTTTGTACACTTTAATGGAGACACACTGTTCTTCTCTTGTAAAGCACTTAACAAGTTTTTGAAAATAACCCCACCTAACAGTATTTATCTTAACAAGAATGCTTTTATAGAAATCTAATGTCTTGAAAACAGAAAATGATTGCATTGACTGAGGAGAAGGGGTCAAAAATTTTTGGCCCTTTCAACAGGAAACCCAAGGATGGATCTTAAGTAAACTGTAGAGTTTTCTCTCTAAAAAAATACCTGTTTTAAGGAAGAATGGAAAAACTAACAAAAGAAACTAACACAACACTTCTGGAAGTTGACTAGAAAAGGGAAACATCATACAGAAACATAAAATGTTGATTTAAGGCTGCTTTAGAAGTCTTTTAGATATAATTGCAGATGACTGGGCTTGTGATGCTTTATGGGTTCCCTCACCAGCCTGTGCACACAGGACTGCCCTGAGGAACAGAAAGAGAGTTTTTACGAAGGGACATTTTAATATCACTGGAGCATCAAGACCATAGAATTTGTCAGGAACAGGATACACACAAACTGCAAGTCAGAATGGCATTTTGGTGATGCTTTTAAAATGAAATTGAAAACCAGACTCTCCTTGTAGTTTAAAATTTAATTTAGGTCTACATTTTGTAATTCTGTAAAGTGAAAATCAGTAACCAAAAGATGAGGACAAGCTCCTACCCATACTCACCTTAGGGAAAACTGGTGCAGAGGAAAAACCCCAAAACTGTGATCCCATTGTCAGTGCTGCCAAATCTGTGCACCACATCATCACTCAGCAGAATAAATGAGATCTGGATCAGAAATTGGAGCCTGACTGCATTTCTGTTGGATTATGCAGAGTGTGTAGTACCTCGCTTTGTCAGGTTTGCTTTAATGATGCTTTGTATTCACTTCTTACTTGATGTTACTTACATTACAGGAACTTGGACACACGGGTGCCTAATCTGGTCTCATTCCTGCCAGCACTAAATTATCTGTTCAAAAAAGCTAGACAGTTTTGAAACAGCAGCATTAGTTTATCGCAGATCAACTCTTTATATTAAGTGACTGCAATATAGCAGAAGCTTTAAAGGTATTTGACTTATATCATCAGTTCGAGACATAAACCAACAACTCACCATGGGAATTGAGAAAAGATCTTTCTCCAACTAGCCTTGATTTTCTCTGTGAACAGCCGTTTGTTCCCCTGGAACAAGCACCACTTAGCACTGTCAAAGTTCTCATTCTGGTTAGATGGATGAGCTGCTCCCATGAAGCAATTCCTGTCTTTAATTCCAGACTGCCTTTTTACCCTAATTCACTGCACATTAGTTAAGATCACTTCTAGCTACAGAACAACTATCCCACCCAGAAGGTGTGGCGGCAGTATAAAGGATGAGGGAAGAAATGAAGTGACTTCTCCCAAAACCCGGGGTGAAATGTAATGTGCAGTGATTGTCTGTGGGATTTAATGTTGATCTATGTGTGTGTTTGCCAATACCCTGATCCCCTCACTTTGTGATTGACTCAGCACATTTGAAGCATCTATTCTAAAATCTATATTGGTATTGCTTAGACAGAAAAAAGCCTTCATTGCTTCCAAATTCTATTTCTGTGCATGAATCTGAAGTAAGGTATTGTTCCTTTTTTTTGTCTGCAAGACACAGCATTTTTCTTCCAAGGTCAGGATCTTGGACACTGTAGCTAAATATTTATAGAACTTAGCTTGTTACCCCATTAAAAAGTTATTTGACAAATATTTTCAGTGCCTCTAGATCCCCTTTATGGGAGATTTAAAGACTCTGCAAGTATTAGTGTCACATCTTGTTTTCAGGGGAACTTGCCTTTTTTGTCCTTGCTCCTCAGCAGAATGTCTTGGGTTTAAGTCTAAAATCCACCCTGTGCAGTTTGCATGCTCAGTTGTGCTGCTCTGTGACAAGTGGTGGATCATCCAGTAATAGATGCAATAGAGGCATTTTATGAAATGGAGATTACAACTTATAACTTCCAAATCAATTGTAAATGGACCTTTTTGACCCCCGGTGTCATGGGCATCCCGATGAATGACCTGCAAAGTCAAATCAAAGTACTAACTCAAGCTGCAATCAATAAGCAATCACGCTGCCATTGAGGCAAATCGACAGTCAGGGAAACTTAACACTGACTGAGTCTGATTTTGGCATTGTGATTCGATGCAAGCCAGAAAAACCTGCTTGGTCTCCTGTGCTCAAGGTTATCAGTTGTGTAAGGGGATCCAGAGAAAATTTGTAAGGCTTGAAACAGGGGAAGGATGTGTTTTGTGGCCTCACATGGCCTTAGTAGCCAGTCCATGATGAGTAGGTCATGTCACTGAGAACATGGTAAATTTTGAGACCTTTGTTGGAAAGAAGGTGCCTAAGAACTAAACGTGAGGTCTTCCCAGGTCAGCCGGCCGATAATGGATGCATAAAAATGGATTTCAATCAATTAGATTTATTAGGAGCAATCCCTCCTTTGGCTGTATATTATCAGCAGCCAGAAGCTGAGGCACATCCTGGACCAGAGCTGTTTCCACATCATCACACCTATTAGTCCCTGCATCTCTCCCTGGTGTCTAATGTGTGCAAACAACAGAAGTAGTAATAATAATAATAATAGTCATTGCTACCACTTGGAATGACAGTTCACAGAGTAGAAAGAAAGGTTCTTCCATTTTAATTTCCTGTTCTTGTGTTTTCTTTTAGCACCACCACGTTGCCTTCGTATATCAGGATAACCAATGGCTACATCACAGTCAAACCTCCCATCTGGATTTCAAATCAGCTGGATCAGAGGCCACGCTCCGATCGCCCATCCCAACCTCAGCCTACAAGCTCAGCTTCAGCCAGTCTTTTATGGCCATCCATAACATTTCCTCTCTGCGTGGCCATAGCTTCTTTCCTCCTGAATCTACTGCAGCCCTCTTGACCACATTAGTATTATGTGCAATCCCTTGGAATAGAGAAGAGATAATTTATGAATTAATTGGAGGTTAAGACAGCAACAGTTACAAGCTGGACCTTCTCAGTGACTCAGTAGTGCCTTATAGCTGATTTTGTCTCTTTGCCCAGATACATTTTGAAATTCTAAAGCTTTATTGTAACACTGACTTACATCTTCTTTTTGTAGAAGGATCTTTATTTCCCATAGTGCTATGGGGTTTTGTAAGATATACATGTTCATATAAAGAAAAAAAAAGAAAATTAAAAAATGTATTTATTCGACTGGTAAACTTATTTTTCATGTTGTATATGTTAATAACATCCCTATTAATCAGTAGCGATGGTGAAACAGATAAATTAATATTTTCTATATTTGTTTTCTGACAACTCTGCAAATGTCTGAACTGACACCAAATGAATGCCTTCTTTGTTTCCTTAGCCATTACTTTTTGTAGCAACTGTCCAATAAGTACATTTTTGCTGAACTTATTTTTTATCTCATTAGCATAGCTTACACTGAATAAAGCAGATCCTGCTCTCTGTCTATGGCCATTAGAAAAATAGGTACATTCTTAATTCATTAGCTGCTACAACCTAAAACACCAGTTATTTTTATATGACTTAGCAAGTCATTAGTCAAGATAATCCTCTACATTTCCCTATTTTCTTTAACTAAACTATTTAACTTCTTTGGAAATTCCCAGTTTCCCTCTTTGCCCTGGGATTAATTCATTAGCTAATGCAAATTAAGACAATTTTTTCTTAATAAAAACTTGCTTTTAAAGTCTGGAATAATCCTACTGGAATTATTTTCTGCTCTCCCTCATTTTATATTAAGCCTACAAAATTTCCCAGCATAAATGAGAACAGAGCTTGGTCTGTCTACATGGTGTAAAGATTTAGTGTCCTGTTAATCTATAGAACTTCTTTGTACTAGTTTTATTAATGCAGATGGACAACCTGGAGGCAAAAAAACCATACAAATTCCTCTTCTTCTTGCTATTATGAGCTGATTGAGCTGATATCTCTGTGCTCAAATAATTATGACTTATCCAAAATCTTTTCATGACCACAGAAATATAATTAACCCCCATGTTATGGAGACATGCTTCCATTTGTAGACTGTGGTACCTCTGCTTTAGATGGGAAAGTTACAACACCTGGCATTCACTGAAAAATTTGCTCCCTATACAAGCAGCTACTGTTCATGAAGGCAGTGAACAACATCTGTGGGGGAATAAAACCCCTGCCATCATAAAAAGTATTACGTTTAACAAGGCATTTTGATGGTTTTTTTCTCCACCAAAACATGATGCAAAATCCCTTTGGATAGAAGAGTTTCAACTAGAAAATTATTTTGTTGAAGTGGTATTTTTCTTTCTAAAGTCATTTACAAAGCAAAAGTCTATGTTATGAAAACATTTCAGCTAGAAAAGAAGTCTCAAAACCTGAAATATACAAGATTTTCTTTATGGAAAAATATAATGATGATGATGATGATGATTATAACAGTACTGATAAAATTCTGACTGAAAAGAGTCCTGTCAGTTCCCCAGCAGCCCCAGAGTCTGGTCTCCGTGGCTGCGGATGAATCCATGCAATCTGCAAGTCTCTGCAATGAGAGGTAGTTCAGAATTGACTGTTTCTTTGTCATCATGCCAGTTAATTCGGGAAAGTAGGTTAGAAAGTAACTGGACTGCAAAAGTCACATGGTTTTATTTGAAATCATGATGAAATACTGAGCATTTCCACCGTGCATCCCAGCCCACTGCCTCACGAAGGCAGATGATACAGACAACTTGGTTTTTGACTTACTGGACACCATGACACCCTGCCTTTGTTGTATTTTTGACAGAAGGTTGTGTAGTTTTCTGGTCAATTTAAGTGGGTACAGCAGACAGTACTATAAGCTTCCCCATTATTTTTTTGTCAAGCATAACAGTTGATAAGGCTGAATGGAAAAATTTGAGCTTTGCCCCGAAAGTGAGATTCAAACAGAACTCATGCATACTTTCATATTGTGTATTTTGGCTAGCAGAAGATTAGAGATGTTAGTTTTGGACAGAAGCCATTCACCTTGCATAATATTTATATATAATATAAATATTAATATATATAGTATTTTGCACAGAGATGGATATTAGAAACATATTTTAAAAATTTTCATTTTGGTTTTATTCGAGCTATTAGCCTAGAAATGCCTTCATTTGAATATAACAGTTTAACAGACTTTCAAATTCAACCTTAATGCATTTAAAATAGGTTATTTGTTCTCCTGCTGTGTGCAAGGCGGAGATGAAAACTGAATTATAATGCCTTACTTTCACAAATTGAACTGGAAATAAGGTAGGCAAATCTTAGGGTTGATGATAAGTTACATACTAAAAGTGAACAGCCAACAAACCAAAACCCATTGAATTTTATTTGTTATAATCGGATCGAATCCAGAAATTATTCTGTGGTACTATCCCAGGAATAATTCCAGGTGTTGGAAAACTTACAGTATAAATAGACAAGACCATATAAGGATAAAGGAGAGGAAAAAAAAAGAGCAGAAAACAGAAACAACTCGCCCAAAACCATAAGGAAAACCACCAATAGGACCAAGACTAGAAATTACAGCTCTATACTTTCCCAATCTGTGGGTTTCTCCATAAGCCTCTGGGGCTTTTTTCTTTCTTTTTTTTTTTTTTTTTTAATGTTAGGAGCACACAGATCTCTGCACACTCACAGCTGTCACCATACTGCATGAAATAGTCACTCTGTTGTCACCAATGAGTGTTCTGAGTCACTCTTCCACTGCACAGCAATACTCAATATTCATTAGCTCAGGTTTTGTAGTATCGTGACTATCATGGGATGCAAATACCTTGGGTATTAAAGTATGTTTTTAGGGCTTTTTAACTCCTCGCATTTTGTCTGTAATTCCATGACATTAATAAGGTTAAGTAGGTTGCTTTGGAGCTTAGCTCAGGACCCCCACGTGAGTGGCTTCAGCACAGCTCTCTACTCAAACACTTCTGTTACTCTATTGCCTTACCCTGAGGTACAGCTTAGGGTCACTTTTTTCAGCACATGGGATGTAAGCAGAACAATATTGGATATGGATTGTTTACTAATCAGCTACAACAGCTGATTAATAATTATAGCTGTTAATTAAAACACAGTAATGCTGATTAGCACAGATCTATGCACACCTATTACAATGGTTCGTGATTATATTCACCATGAGTCTAGAGACTGGGCTCCAGATGTGATACATGCTCTTGAAGTAACACTGATTACCAGCCTCATGGAGCTTCAGTTTCCTCTGTGGGTTGCTCAGAAAACTAGGAACGGACTATTTTCTTTCTTCCAAAGGAAAGCTCAGTTTCCCACATAATCACAAGATTCCAAGAGCAGGAAATTTAACAAAAATATTTATGCCCACTCCATGCAATAGCAAACACTGGTTTAACTCTGAGGAACACAGTCGAGTCACACAGGGTCTGGCAATCTAGGACCAATCAATTTGGATGAGTCCAAACTCCATGGTCGTATGATTCATCTTTTCAATTCAACTACAACTGACACCAATACAATTGGCTCTATATGTAACTGTAGCATTATTAACAAATGCTAATTATGTGCCAAGGTCTTGCCCAGGTGGAATAAATATCCTAAATCATCAGCAACAGATCTAACTTTCACTCTTTCATTGTTTAAATGCTTTTCTTGCTTATGTTTAACTACAGATGCTATATTAACATGCACTGCCACTTGGAGAACCAGTCAGTAAGCTGGGACAGAAGTATTTTATATTTTATGACCAATGTAGTTTCTCTGCAATCCATTGGGCTGTTAAGTAATGCAATATGTTTTCTGGCAATAACTGATGAACGTGATTTATGATAACTATGCTTTATACAGGTGTCAAAAATCTGCTTTGTTGAACTTCCCATTCCTCCAGACTTCACTGTAATTTAGGAACACCCAAGGTACAGAGTTGTGTATTTATCTAAGTTCTTCCATATACAGTTGTGGGGAGAGAGATGGAAAGAGGGAGAACTTAATCTATGTTTAGTGTGTTGATTAGTCAAATGATATGACTCAGTCATTACCATATACCACTGTTAGGGAGGAATTTCTCATCACATATTTATGTTAGAGAAACCAAAGTGCCAAAGTTACTATCTCAGCATAAATGTTATCATTCCAAACTTTGCTTAGTACCGTATTTCTATATTATGTCCAAAAATTATACAGGCTTGTCATATCTCTAAAGTGATCAATGTTCCATGGAGTGTGCTAGAATTCAGCTTCAATTTAAGCTTGTTTCAGCTTAGCTGAAGCAGAAAGATAATTTGCTGAAGTTTGAGGTCATGGGGGGGGGGTGTGTGTATGTGTGTGTATACGTGTTTATGTGCATGTATGCGTGTTGTGCGCATGTGTGTTTTCTCCCAACCCAAACTCAACCTTTCCTGTGACTAACTTTTCAGGAGGCACCTTAATCTAGCTAAAGGCAAGGAGGTCTTTCCAATAAGTAGTCAATACTTTTCTTCTGTGGGACTGATGAACTATCCTGCAGATTCATGCTCCCGCTGAGTTTCAAATTGCATATTTGTCAGTTTTCAATTCAAATGTATTTCAGATATTTTTTTCCTGTTCCACCTCCTGCTTTTGTGAACTGTTTTGAAGAGTGTAATAAAAAGATGCTTTCTAATATTATTTTATCAAAATATTTTTGTAGCATAATATATTAATAAAATGTTATTATAAATCCATAGCACAGCAATCTTGTGTGTCTTGATTCTTTCTTTTGCACTAAAATCTAGGGATTCACTAAAAAGAACATTCTTTAGAGTTTAGTCATCCTGCTTCTCTTTTGGTAAGACCAACACAGGATGAAGAAGAAATCATACCCTGGGGAAGGTTCCTCATCAAATTACCTGGTTTTGTCCAGTCCATTACTGCAGACATGTGGATACAGAGAATATCTTGACATACCTTTTTATTGGTGAGAAGTTTCTGTGCTGGTGTGTAACAAGTTGGCCTCCAAGATGTGTCACTCAAGAGCAGTCACTGGGATAACCTTGTGGCGTGTTGCGAGTGGGGCTTGGGCAGAGGGAAAGGCTCCAAACGGGAGATGCAGGATCTGAGATGTGCTTGTCTCTCCCATTTTAAAGGCACAGTGGAAAAGAAATAAAAAACAACCAACAAGGCCTTCCTGGGGTGCAGGGGGGTGGAGGAGTGCAGGAGCAGGAGCCTTAAGGACTTTGATCTGCATTCTGGTGTAAAGCTCTGATCTGTCTGAGTGAGGCTGAGGCAGAGGTTTGAAGTATTTAGTTATTACACCTGCTCATTTTCACACTGCCCACGCCAGCATGTGATGTGTCCCACAGCCCTCAGGCCTGACAGAGGGGGATATGGGACCACAGCTGGAAGACGAAGCAGAATTAGAGTGTGGACAGCCAAAAAGTGCTGCACAGAGTAAGCAGAGTGGCTTTACCAATGTTTCAAGACTTAGCAGCACCAGGCTGTGCCACAAGCAGAGTCACCTCCTCTTCCTGGACAGCAAGAGACAGGCAAGAAAACATCCTGACAGTCGAGATGTTCTTTTCTGAAGTCAGCAGGCCTTTGTCAGCCTGTGTGAAAGCAGAACCAAGTTCTTTCCTTTCAGCTACTTCCTTCCCTCACTACTAAATCCATTCGCCTGGATGCTTATGGTCGTAAAGAACATTGCAAGCAATGGAGCTACACCAGCAACACGAGTTAGTGTCACTGCTCTTAGACCTCAAATGCTGCTCCTGGGAAGCACAGACTCATCTCTCACATGGGCCAAGAGGAAGCAGAGCCAGAAAACCAGCCTTTCCACACAAACTAGCTGGAGTGTCTGGAAAAGCCCAGATGAAGAATCCATATTCATCCCTGGTTGCTGCAAGAAGCTTTTTTTCTCCCATGTAATTGTTGGTGTCCTTTGAACTGCAATTGTTGCTGCTGGAAAAAAAAACAAAAAACAACCCTCAACTGGAATTGTGTCCCCATTGGGCTTGAAGCAGAACCTACCTCTCCACACCAAGACAGGGAAACACAGAAATTTACTCATTTTTCTTGGCATATTTCGCTTTCTTGCATCCAAATCCTGCCTTGCAACTGCAGACTTCTAACTGATCCAACCTCATTGTTTACCTTAATTATGTGCTAAATCGTTTGGTCTTTAACACATTATTTTGAGAGGACTCCACCAGCGAAGCTGGTTTAGAAATATCCACTGTAGGAAATGCAGTGGGAGGTATAAACACTTGAGCTGGCTTGAATGAGCTAACCATGGCACAGGAAGGAATTGTTGTTGCAAAATAGAAGGGAAACTCTGGAAACAAAGTTGAAAAGACCCCATCTACTGAAATACCAACCAGACAGTCAAAGCTGCTTGCCATCCTACCTTTGGAGTCACATCCCATTCCAAATGGTCTGTGTGGTCCAGTCATGGGTCCTGGCCAGTCCAGTTTGCCAAATCCTTTTGCTCTTAAGGGTCCTGTTCAGCCACAGGTCTGAAAACGATACAAAACTTCAGCCAGCAGCGCCAGGTCCTGGCTCAGTGGTGCTGTATACTTAAGCTTCTCCTTCCCTTGACCTCTCTCCGTGCTTCCACTCTGTAACTGCAGCTTTTTGCTCTTACTTGAGATCTTCCTGTTTATAGATTTGCACTAGGAAGAGGGAAAGTTGTGATGGGAAAAGCTCAGGGAAGAAGATTGGGTTTCTCGTAGACTTAGTATCTACATTCCCATCCAGCATTCTATCTCCTTTTTGGATCAGTGCTTTCCAGTTCCCAAACCACTTGAGTGCCACCCACAAATGCTCCCCACACTGAGTGTGTTGGAAGGAGCATTTAGGTAAATTAGGCTTCTACGTGCTCCCCATGTCTGCTGTGATTTCCTATTGTCTCAGCTTGTGACCTTTGGGCATTTTCCACTGAGAGTGCAGACTGCCGGCTGTACTTGTAATGATTCTAACACCTTTTCTCAGTCTATTCTATTCTGCAAACTGCAAAATTAGGTGAGGGATCCCCACAGGCCTGCAGACCACAGGCAGGTGTCTCTGAGGAGAGATTTGCAACACTGTCCTGCACTGCACTTTGGTCCAGGCTAAGGATGGATGGCTTCTGCAGAGCAGATCAGTGCATAAGTATCCAATTGCAGCCATCTTCCATGTTTGTTTGTTCATTTACTTATTTTTTATTTTCATTTTAACCAGTTTGAGCTTAAATTTAAATGCAGAGTGTTCTTGGTATCCTCTTTCTGATGAGCATTTAAATGGGGGGAAAATACTCAGGAGATAACCTTTCTGGGTGAGGGGTGTAATTTTCTAGCAAAGAACTAAAGCCTGAAATGCCTGTGTCGCTTCCTCTCTGGCATGTCTCATTTTTATTTTTTTTTTAAAGCATGTTCTGCAGCAAGCAACAAGCTAATAAGGGCTTTGGAGTTGGTTGCTTGGATTTTTTGTACACCTCTCCCCTTCACCTCTCTGCAGATTTGTCAGTATTTATTAGCAATTGAACTTCTTACATCTCCCTGAGCAGAGGTACTAATAGAGCTTTCCTTCTGTCTATATTTCCTGATGCTTTTTCTCATGAAAATCCTAAAAATTATTATATTTAAGACCTCCAACCATATGTGAACAGTTTCAGAAATTGCTAGCCAAGGGACACTTACAGCACACTGATCACATAGCCATCATCATTTCAGAAATGAGGCTACAGTATGACTGACAGGCAAATGTATTTGAGGCAGCACAACTGAGGGAAAACACACAGTTACTTGTGCTCTTAATCCTCATTGAATCAGGGCAGAGCTGTTCCTACTACGCTTGAGTTGTGAAGGGACTGAACACGTCATGCCAAGCTGGGGGAAAGCTGGAGTTCAGCTTAATGTTATGGCAGTTTCTGCTGCAGACTCATCCCAGAGATGAGTTCATCCAACACACACAAAGGAGCTCGATAACATCTCCAGGGGCTTAACTGCAGCAGAGGGAAACACTGAAAAATATATTAAAAGATCAGGGCCCTATTGGATGTACACAGGGACTGTCCAAAGACAAAAATTACCAGACATCCATAACTCTAGTGCCAGTAACGGTAACAATTGTAATGGGAAAAATAGTATGTGTTTAGGTTGCTAAACAGCTGGATGGTAGGAATACAATTACTTAATATCACTGGAGCCTCAAAATAAAAAACATTGGAACTTTACTGAGCATTGCACATTCTATATTAGCTTTTTTAACATACAGTTTCTCCTGTTACAAAGAAGAGCAGCAAGACTCCTGAACACTTGATTCATTTGAGCATCAGGTTCCAATTCTGCAATCTCAAATACCTTGCTCTACAGCATGCCAGCATATCATTAGCTAAGGCTGCACCTTTGGGTGCAAAGCACTGCACTTCATTCCATTTTCCACATTTAACAAGGATGTGGTTAAAACGGCAGACAAATTACACAGAGACAAACCTCCACCAAGCTCATTTCAGAGAAATGATAACAATAATAACTGTGACAGTGAGTTCATGCTCACAGCCCTCATTCACACCTGGAGCTCCCTGCCTTTCTTGGAATGAAAAGCAGTTTAAACAAAGGGACCAGGATAATGTGAGAAAACATCAACAACAGGCAGATAGAGGCAAAACAAATGAAAGACAGATGTAGAAAAGAAAGTGAGAGCTTTCTGCTTAGATTTGCACTCATATCTTTATTGTCCTAAGGAATATCAGTTTGTTGTCCTAATGATATCAGTTCTCCAGTCCTCTTGCATGACTTACGATGCACCTTTTCTTTCTTCATCTGAAAGCCATTGGTTTTAATTATAGTGTGATGGATACACAGCCTCGACCAGCCCTATGTGGCTGAATTATCTGAACAGCAGTGGAGTAGAGCCCTTGTTCTTTCCAGAGATCTCTGCAGCTGTTTGTCTTGGCAAGGGTAGATCTGTCCCCAGATTCATCCTGTTTGAAGTCCTTTCCACCCACTCAAGTCAGCCTGAGCATTCACCTCAGTTTTGCTGGGAGCATTATTATCTTCATTTTTGCACTGGCAAGAATAATTCTCAAAAGGGGAACAGAGAGAAACTCACACCTACCCATCTTTCTTGAACAAACTGTCTTCGTCCAAACTGTAGGAAACACTTTAAGGAGTTTGCCAAGAATTGTTTTTCTCTTAGCAGCAGTCCAGACCAAAAGTGGATACAGATATAATGTGTGATATCATCTCTCAACCAGAAGTATCCTCTTGAAGGTCCATTAGCTCAGACAACTTGTGCTTTGCAGACACACTGGTGGTGGTTGTGTAGTTGTACGATGGACAATGCTGGCTGTGTTCTCCGGCCAACTGTGGCCCTGAGGGCAGGATCCAACTCACACAATAACCTTATCCTGCTGCTGCCTTTTTCTCCAAGCAGTTCACAAAGACCCAAACATTTGTTCTTGATCCTCTTTGTGGCATTGAGTTCTGATCTGCCACTGCTGAGTCCTCCAGGGAGACAGGTCTACGTGTAGAGCTTGGGACTGGAGGTTAAGACTTGGCTCCCCATCACTGTTGGTTAAATGATGACACAGCAACACCTGGGTCTCTCTTGAGCAGGCCTGTAAAAAGACACATAAAGTGAGATCATGATCCATGTGGAGACAGTAAAACCCTGAGCCCTGGTTGGTTTCTCTTCATAATACTTACCTTTCCTTGAAACCTCAGCCTTCAATATTTATCCANGGAAAAGGTTAAAGGGTTAAAGTATTGGTGTTAATGGAAGACTCAGACATGAAAACAGCATCCCATATTTGAAGCCTCTGTTGCCTGCTGCCAGGATCAGGCCCTGCTTGAAAGGAAAGTACCTAGCTCAGCATGTGGTCGAGAGGAATAATAGAAATCCAGTCATTCAGAGCCAGGGAAGAGGAGAAAAACACTCATAAATGTGCAGCTTATGTTTCTCTTGAACTTTCAAAATAATTTTTCTCTCCTACCCAGAGATTAGTCACAGAAACAAATTATACCGTATCTGGGAAAGAAGTTGCATGGATAGAAATGATCTTTGGGGAGAAAGAGGGAAGGAAGGGAGCAGAGACATACTTCTGCCTTTCTCCCCTTCACCTTTCTCTGGGACTGAACATACAACCGAAAGAGTTGGGAGAAAGTCAAGTGCTTGGGTCCAACCTAAAGCTAGTGGGGGCTTTGAGTCCATCTGTAAGCCAGTGGGGTTTTCTATTACTGTCTGGTGAATTCAGGAAGCTGACCTTGCCACTACACAATCCCCCAGAGCTCCCATTCTGTAAGAAGCTTGATTTCTCCCGGAGGCCCCAATGGAATGATTTTCAACACATTTTTCCATATTCACATGAAAAAAAGCTAAGGGACTAATGAAAGTATGCTCATAAATGCCACTCTCTGGGAAAGGCTAGTGCTCGCTATGGTTTTCAAAATAAAATTCCAGATCCTCCAAGTACTTCTGAAGCACTGAGCTGGACTTCACAACACCCAGAGGTTTCAGGTAAAGAACAACCTCAGCCTCATCTTAATAAGGTGGGAAAATAAGGAGGACAGTGGATTTTACGACGTGCTTGAAATCACAAGGGACATCTTTGGGAACAGGATTCAGAAGGCAGACCTTCCTCTATGGTACACTGTTCTCCAAAGCATGGCTCATTTATTTCAATTAATAGAGTTTTATAAGGTCTCCCCTGCCACCTTTTTTCGGCATGATTTACTGCAAAGACACTGAATTAAAAGCACCAAAGGGCATAATTTTCTTTTAGTGTTTAAAGAAGCTGTTTCCATAAAAGCAGACTGTGTGATATTTGCCCAAAAGAGTAAACTTAGGAATAATATAGAGGATTAGAACAACAACAACAAAAAAGTCTTAAAAATCTTTTCTTAGACAAGCTTGACCTGACAGTTTAGCTCTGGAGTGGTCTTTCTATGTAACACCAGTCAAGTGGTTCAACCAGGGATGGTTCCTGTCACAACATTCACTCAAGTGTTGCAGGATTATGGGTTTCTCCAAGCACGAGATGGAATTCTTTAGAAAGTGTGAAACTAATGCAGTCCACTGTCTCCCCATTTTCTCTCTTCAAAAACATACAAGGCAGGATTCAGTTCAAGTACCATACACTGTCTGAAAGCCGTCACCCAAACTTGACTCCTTCAGTGGTGCCACCCAGTCTGACTCAGCCCTTAGGGAAACATTTCCAGCTTATGTGACTTGTCTGCTATTTTAACAGATGCTCTTATGCTTGGTCCCAGTCAGCTTCTGCCCTGAGAATACAGATACACATGTAACGTTTGCAAAAGGCATTTCAGTTTGTCTCCTATGAAGGGCAACCCTCTTTAAAATCATTTGAAAACCAAACCAAAACTCAAAAACTGCCTCATATTCAGTGTTTTGCAGCTTCACTGTGTGCTGTGATCACACAAAATAACTCTGATGTGTAAGGGACATGTTACAGCAGAACTTGCCAGGCAGCCTGGGAATTAGACAAGGTGCAAAATGAGCTGTAATCTTTACATAAGCACCATTTCATAGAATTGCAGCCCACTATCAACATCTGCATAACATATTTTGGTCAAAATTGCAGGACTGAGTTATGCTGAGAAAATCAGTGGACATCTCTAAACTTGGCTGGCATTTCTGTTTTTTATATCTCACTATCTAGCTAGCTGTACCTCAGGTAAACTCAAAATGGCCCACCATGAGACAGAAATGTGGTTTTTAATTTTGGCTCGGAATAACTTCTTGTTACAATGTGCTTTCATACTGTAAGTTCAAAATTTTTTTTAAAAAAATCATGGTTTGTACAAAACATGTAAAAACCTAATATTTTTTTTAAGCTCCCAAATAATAATACATCTGTCCTTGATAAACAGCAGAGATATTTAAATGTCAACAAATTTTTAAAAATCCACATTTCTACTCTAAATGAAAACGTTGGTTATATTGTTGATATTATGTTTTCATTGTTGACTTGCACCTCTTCTTTCTCCTAGTAGCACCATTCCCCTGTCCATCCTGGTTTCAAGGCCAGGAACTGGACTTTGATTGGTTCAAATGGACTTTGAAGTCCATGATTTGCATGGGCCCCTATAACAAGAGCTTTTTGAGTACTCCTTTATTCTGAGTTTATAAGACCTGTTACTAAAAATAATTACTAATTAATCATCTCTATTTAAGTAAAACTCCTTGTAACCCTCTCGCACTTCCTAAGCGCTGAAGACCTCAACTCAGTTCTCTGTCTTAGCAAAATTGCATTTGAATGCAATTACTACGTAGAGCAAAATGTCATCGCAACATGATAATTTGATGATGATGATGATGATGTGATGATGATGAAGAACTCAACCAAGGCAATAATCTTTGGTTAAACCATAATCACAGCACTTTAAAACATTGGGTAATCATGGAACCTTCATAGTCAGTGTGGTCTTCTGTGCTGTTCCAATATATTATGAGAAATGGCCATAAGCAGGCTGACAAGAATGTATTCGTGCTGTTATTCACATCTGGTGGCACGGACACGACATGCCCAAGGTCATTGACTTGTGGTTTGTTTTGAAAAATGGGCTTCATGAGTAAGACCCAGTGTTTGAAGATAAAGTTTTCTGCAGCTCCCTGTTCTCTTCATTGGGAGAAACAAGGCACCATCTCCAACTTCATTTCTGTAAGCTGTACTCTCTTTTACCCATGATTTTTTCCATGACAGCAGTCTGAAGTCACGCTTATAGCATCAAAATGAATGAAATTAGCTGAAATGACTGCCTGACTCTGCAATGGCAGCTGCTCAGAAGGAAGCAAAGCCTGTCATGACACCAGTGGATGGGAGAGCTGTGATGGGGATCTGTAAGTTGTAGATCACTATAAGGGTCTTACTTTAAGGGTCTTTGTGCACTGGAAGGGCTGTGGGTGGCCATGCTGTCCTGCTGTCCTCACTGGAGCTGTCAGCCCATGCCATGGCTGACACCAGCAAGGCACAAGCCCTGGACCAGCAGTTGTAGGAAAACTGCAGAAATTCCCTGAATGCACAGGTGCAGAGTTTTGTATGCTTGTGTTGAAACAATGTTCTGAATTCCATGGAATGGTTAAACATTCCAGTTCTTCCAGTCCTGAAAGAGGCCTCTAAGTGGTGGGAGTGAGTCCAGATCTGATCTGTCTCCCCTGACCACGGGGCAGCACACACAAGATAACATCCACTATGCAGAAGCTTTCAGGCATCGCTGTGCTGTGGAGCTTAAACCCATCCACAGGCATTCTTTGAAATACTGTTTCAGCTGATTGTGCTTCCTTACACTTACTCTGTGCTGGGACACCCAGATGCACAAAGCCAGCTCAGCTCTAGAAAGGCAGCACAGGGAACTGGCGCTTGCTTGGGGGGTTGCTGAACAGCTGCCTCAGCTGCGACATAACTGCTTTTAGACTTCAAACAAAATCTACTTCTGAGCTGAAAACATATGGATTGTTTCACAAAAAAGGAAAGGGTGAGAGGTTAGCAGGCCATGTAACAGGTAGTGGACACAGTAGAATTGCAGAGTACCCATAACATCCTTTCAGCCCTGTCTTCTGCTGACTTTCACTCCTTAGGGGCCCAATTCTGCATTTTTTCCTCAGGCAATAACCTCATCCATGCCAACAGAGGCTGCTATTCCATCTGCTGATAGTCACAGTGGAATGTGTTTGCTTTGGGAGTGATTGTGTGCTTTGCTGGTGGGCTCAAAGGACAGATAAAAGCTAGTGCCCAGCTCTGCAGAGTAGTTTCTATTAAGGTGAACGCACTCATTAGGAAAAGATCCTTTAAAAAGTTGGGTGTTCTGCAAACCCAGTGTGAATTAGACTTATTGTGGAGTAAGTGGAGTTCAAGCATGACCAGACACAGCTTAATTCTGCGTAATGCTACCTGCTGCCCCTGGGAAAACTTCCTGATGCCAAATGGGACAAGATGAGAGAGTGAAAAAATCATATAGACAAGGCTTGGAGGTCTGAAAAATCTTACAAATGCACAGAATGCCCAACTTTTTCAGACAGCTGTGAGGCAGCATGTCACACAGATACTCTGTGACACTGGAGCTGCGTGTGAAATTTTGGCCAAAAATAATTACAAGAATATTGTGCTGCAAAAGTTGACTATTGTCTTACTGATACATGCAAGGAGAAGGGAAGGGATTTTACTACAAACAATCAAATAAGCAAGGAGATTCCTGTCTGGAGCTACATCATCAGTCTGCCAGACCCCGAGTTTTTCTCTTTCACTGCCACAGGAATCCTTCCGTTCCCATGAATGTCCCATGACTGAAAGCTTCATCTTGCAAACAGCTCTCTGAGCTTTAAATTAACTTATTGGTGTTGGCAGCTAGAACATGGCCATGGAACAGACATAAGAGAAAGAAAAGGAAGTGCTATGTTTAAAAACAAAGAGAAGTCTGCTATCTGCCAAAAGCAAAAGCATGGTCAGTGGAAGGATGTGGTGGTTCCAGAATTCGGCCGCAAAAAGCAAAGATTTGCTTAGCCATTTTGTGGAAAGGGAAACACTCCATCAACATCATTACCCAATTAGTCCTAATGATGCTGCTGTAGAAGAGGAGCACTCTTGTGAGTGTGCGAAACAGGATGAGCTTCTGACATGATGGACAGCAAACTTGGAACAGTGTGGTGGAGGTGAGGACCGCTGCTCCTGTTGGGTCCCTCCTGCGGAGTTCAAGGTGCTGGAGGCAACTCAGGGCCATGAAATTAGGAGGATGGGGATCTGCTGTTTCACTTCATCCCTGTGAATTGGCTCCACAGAGAGCAGTAGATTTTCCCTTCTTTCACCAAAAGGCCACTGCAGACAGCAAAGCAGTCAATGCAATACGCTGAATATAAGTGGTTACAGTTTAAACCAAAAGCCAGTGATGCCAGTGTGTACTGAACACTTCACATGTAATATCTTTTTGCTAGAAACCATGTTAGAGAGCTTGAGAGAAGACTCTGATGTGAGTCACCCCAGCACCTGCCGAAATCCTCATGCCAGCACTGATCAGCACTCAGGTTTTTAAGGGCAGACTCATAAGCCAGGCAGTCAGTGCTCTTACCAGATGAGCAAGTGAAGAAAACCTCACCCAACCAACATAGCCTTCAGGAACGGTGCATTTTGAAAACACACTAGGAAATATTTCCACATCACTGAAAGCATTTGCTTGAAGTCTTACTCTGGATCTATAATTGATGTCAGGTATTGCAACTCCAAAATAAATGTAAATCATCCTGCCTCTAGATTAAGAGTGACACTGAGCAGCTCTGTTCTGTAGCCTAAATATCCTCGCATAAATGCATTCTGGCATCAGAGATTTCCGCAGGTGGGTGGCTTTGACAGGAATTCATGGTAAGTCCAGAGCCAAAGACTGTGAGAAAAACTATCCCAAACACCCATTGTCCTTTGCAAAAATAATAGAAAATTCATGATTCTCCACTCCAAAACCACAGTGTTCCTCAAGCCTAATTCCACAGTGCAGTCAAAATGCTGCTCTTCAAGCACATGTTGGTCAAAGACTGGTCAAGAACTGCTGCTGGGAGGGGGCTTTGGCACACAAGCAGGAGAAGCCTTGCTCCCAGGGTTTCCAGGTAATTTGGATCCCTGAGGCATAAAGTGAGGATGGGTGCTGATGGGGACTGCAAAGGACATGGATCCCCAGCCCAGACAATAAGGCTGAATCCCCACTGCACTGCCCTGCAGGTGGCCTTCAATCTCTGCATTTCTCCTTTTTCACTTGTCCTATAACAGTGCAAACAGCAGCACCACTCCAACTGCAGATATCAGCCTCTGCACTCCCACATGCTTGGGTCTGGCACCAGGGTGGCAGCAGGTGAGGCCTGGACAGGTTATTTATCCTTTCAGCTATCAGTGATCAGTATGATATTAATTTTTCCCTAAAAATCATGTGCTTTGTGCAAAGATGGGACTTGGCTGTTGAAATTGCTTCAGGTTACAGCAAAACCAGCAAAATAACTCCAAAATTATTTCAGATAAATACTGCCCTGATGTACAGCAAGACTTTGTCGATGTCATGTGCAATTAAATTTGTTCTCCACATTTTCAGACCTGAGCAAGAATGAAACACACACAACCAGCGTGAGGCCACAGCCAGAAACACTCTCTTCATCCAAGGAAGAAAGGGCTCTTACATTGTGAAAGGGAGCCTCCTGTTGTCTTCCAACTGGCATTTTCTGGCCAGTTGAAAGCTAAAACGACCCTTCCTTTATGCTTTCAACACTGTGATCTAATGGATAAATGGATTTTTAGTACAAAGCATAATTTCCTTCTCTGGTTTCACTCATCACTCAGTGGAAAGGCCCCCTAATATTCTGCTAACACCCCAAACAGTGGCAGCTTGGCAGAAGTGAAGAACATATTGCACTGCAGCTATATTTAATACTACTACTACTACTAATAATAATAATAATATCAACAACAATAATAATAATAACAACAACAACAATAATAATAATTTTTAAAAGCTTAATTGCAGCTGGCTGGCTGCCTGAGGCTGTGGCATGCTCATACTGGACAGGCAGTTTCAAAAGGCCAGTGGCTGGAAGGCAGAACCAGTCTTTGCATGACACAAGTTTTACTTCTCCTCACATTTTGCTGACATGAAGACGTAGTGTCCCCACTGTCCCAGCTCCCCAGGGTTTAGCTCCAGCCCAGTGATGCACTAGGCAGCAATGACACAGATGACCTGAGAGCAAAGCCATGCTACACCAAAGGTGCCACATAACTTTTTGAGCACTTTGAGCCTTCTTGCTTTGCATTAGGCACTTGTAACACCCAAGACATAGATGATGGTTCCTAGAGGACAGATTCTTCCAAGAAAAACCCATGTAGCTTCGGGCAGGGAGCACTAGGGTGCACTGAGGTCATAGCAAGAGTGAAGAGAGCAGAAACCTTAACTGGGGCTGAGCTCTGCCCTGGGGTTATGACCTCGGAAGGCTGAGGAGCAGCAGCAGCCAGGTATGGATGTAAAGTGGAAGAAAGCAGAGGATTTGGGCACTCTACAACATCCCCATGAGGATAGAATCTCAAGCCTTAACTTATGTGCACAAAAAGGTGCTAAAGGGACAACCTGTAGTGCACCAACACAGCTCACAGGGACTGATGTATGGCTGGGCACAGAGCAGGGTGGTGGTGGGGACAGACTGGGGGTTTACAAGGACACACGTCCCAGAGCATCGACCACTTCCACACATGCTCTGCACATGCTCTGCAATTGTTTGGGGCTGTCTTCTTAATTTCCTTCAGCTGTACCCATTGTGGCAAAAGCATCCTTGCTCTAAAGGGGCAACTGAATGTTGGAAGTACAATGTCACTGAAAGGGGGGACAGAGAACCACATTCTCCTTGGGAAATTCAAGTAACACATCTGGAAAGGAAAGCTGCCTTTTAAAATCTCGAATGAAGAAGTTGGTGGAAAGGTAATTATTGGAAGTTAACTGAGTCTGTATCTTCCATTACTATTCCCTATAAAGAAATGTTCCAGCTTCTTTTCTCCACTAATCGTGGGTTCCATGCCAGCTTCAGTATTTTCCCATTGACTTCTTCAGGCAGAAGGATGGCTCAGATGCAACTGAATTTATTGGCACAACCCTCCCCTGACCAAGGAGCACCTCTTCAGACAGATCTGGGTCTGTAGCTGCCACTGAAGTGCAAGGGAGAGGATGCATTGAAATAATTTGTGAGGATCTAAACTTAGGAAGGAGGATAAGCCATTTCTCCCTAAAACCACTGAAGTGCTTTCACTCACTATGTGGAAGCACCTACTTGTGGACATTGGTATCCTTACATAACTGGATTTCTAAACGTCGGGCTGTGAGAACACCTTGGGAAATTCAGCATCTCACAGCTCATCACAGGATGCAGAGACTAAATCCTGCTCTGCTGCTGCCGAGCCCATGATGCCATTTCTTCCTCTGAGGTGAAAGGGCCCACAAGGCAACAAACACCCTGTGACAGGTCTGCTCATTTGCCCAAGACAGGGCTGTCCTTTAGCTTCTTACTTCACCCAGAACTGAAGTCAGCAGCTGTAAAGTAAGATTACTTTTTTTTTTTTTAATTATTAGGAAAGAAATAAAACAATTCATTGTTCTGAGGAGAAAATATCCCTTGAGTCTAACTACTGAAAAATCAAACAGCATTTTGAAAGCAAGACAAGGCTAGCTTGAACTCACAGAGCATTAGAATTGCTCTGGCAGGAGCACAAGTGATTTCCTGATAGATGCAATAACAATGCTGCAATTACATAAAACAATACGTAAATTGAAAAGCAATGCCACCCTGCTATTTCTACATTCCCTGTTGCACTGTCATCCTCTTATTGTTAGTCCTTTAAATACTGTGTCTCTTAGTTTTTTAAATATTTCATTAGCATGATTTGCCATCAATCTTTTTGTCTTAAAGTATATTTTCTCCCACCAGGACTCTAATTGAGCCAATTTTTAATGTAGAAAATTTAAGTTTCGGTGAAATTTCCATTCTTTTGATGGTTGAAGTGGGAAAATCACAGAAAAGCACCTGATGCCAACAGAAAAATAACACCTGAAAACCTGATGTAAGGTTGGAAGTACACAAAAAATAATCCTTTCCTGTGGGGAACAGTTTATGGAAAATTTGTAAAGGAAGATGAAGGTGAAATGGATTCACTTTAGCTGTACTCCACCTATGAAGCATATAGAGATGCTATAAGAAATTAATCTCCTCTTGATAATAAAATTAATTTTAACCAACGCCTGAGAAATAGGTTGACTTGTTTTGATTGATGTCTTGAGGGGCACTGAAAAAAATTGATATGATCTCTTCCTCCTGCAGCCCAGGAACATCCTAACAAAGGGCAGGAACCCACAGCCTCCTGGCTTCTGGCTCATTCCCTTCGAATTTCTCTCTGTAAAACTTTCTCTGTAAAACAGCCATAGTGCCATCTAGAGACAGTTACAGAAATTAAACGGGGTTTGTTATTCCTAAAGTCAGCTTTTAGTGTTGTTTAAGGGTTTATCAGTCATATCCAAGTAAGGATTATTGCCTGTTGTTCCAGCAATGCTTAATTATAACACTGAGCTCCAAGGGTTCAACCCCAAGCCCCATGGAGGCCAATGTGAAGATTTCTGATGGGTTCACGGCAGTCAAGATTTGTCTCGTCCTCCTTCCACAAGATGAGTATTTCATCATCTTATTAATATAAATTCATCATTTTATTAATGTAAAAGCACTGACAGAGCATTGACTGCAGAAAACAGCTCTGGGCACCTGTGTGTGTGACACCAGGGACAGTGGTACCTGGACCACAAAATTAGCATTATATTATTGGGACTTCTACTGTCTTTTTCTTAAAACCCAGTGCAGGCAGAGACAGAGAGCATGAACACTTGTTCTGGTATTTTATCATCCTCGTGCCCCTGTGACAACAGAAAAAGAAGCAAGAATACATGATTCTATGATTCTAGGTATTTTGAAGCAGTGGAAAATGGAGTTTCATAGAACTGAAAATTAAAAATTTAGTCACATTGGAGGGAAAAGTAGCATGCTGACATTTAAACCACTGGCCTGATAAGGAAGACACAGGTTTAATTCCAGATTTCCAGATATATCACAGACACTGATGGACCTGAGGTGTATATAAAGCTGACAGTTACTCCTCCACTCTCTCTTTATCTTGCCTTTTTTTTTCCTTTCTTTTCAGCACCTCAGCCATGGCTTTCACTTGTCATAAAAGTAATAAATAATATTAATAAAAAATACTGCAAAATGTCTCTCCACATGAGAGTGATTTAAAGATGTTTTCTTACACTCCCAGGAGAACAGATTTACAGACTAATTTAAGCTACTAAATCAAAGGCAAATTATCAAAATGTTGTAAAGTTAAGGACAGAGAAATTACAGGATATAAAATTGATTATCATCTTGCTAGCACTGCAAAACCTCCTCTTAATCATAAGGCAAGTGGCCTCAGATGTCAAAATATCTATATTCCACTGCAACTGGGTGTCCAGAGCAGAAAGGTGGACTGAACAGAAGGCAGTGAAATACAGACCTCACTCAATGGCAGCATGAGAGCAAAATATCCATCTTTTGTACATCCCCAGAAGATTACTCATTACTCATGGTTATAAATTTTCCTATAAAAGAGGTTTGACTGGAAAATACCTTTTTGGTCATTTGGAAAGAAAAGACAGCAACATCGTGATCTAAAGCCTACTGATGGGCTGGTCTTGCTGAGGAAGAGAGAAAGCTTGCTTGTTCTAGGACGGGTATCTAGTCTAGCAAAAATAGGTCCAAAACTAAGCATCTCTGTGTATCTCTGTAGGCCACAGCACATGGGAACACAGTATAAGCATCTGGAGATGTGATTTTCAAGCTTGCTTTTGCCTGTGAAGACCACATGGGTGGACTCTGCTGTAGATGGGCATCGTGGACATTCAAAGTCGGGCAGGTGAAGGTGTGTGAGCCTGATGCTGCTAAACCACCCTCCTGAGAGCCCTTGGCTAGTAATGCTGGTGTGGCAGAGTCCAGTAGTGGAACAACAAAAGGCTAAAAGGAACAGTATTAAATATTTTGCTTTTCAACATTTTTTTCATTTTAACTAAATCGTGCAGGCTGTAGTTGAACAAATAGTACTTTTTGAAACATCTCTCACTAAAATTCAGTAGTACAAACCACCTACTAAGCAATTCCAAAGACTTTAAAGAATACTTTAAATTACCATTTGCTTAGACCCGTGGGCATTAAAGTAGGATTAAAAATCACTCTAAACCGAAGGTCTGTCTCTGAGACAAAAATGTAAGTTATTGACATCCATGTATACATTTATACTGACTTTGTTCCAAAACCCAAATTGGAAATAACACAAACATAAGAAACTAACCAAACAATGCTTCCCCACATGGAGATGAGCGATCTACAGAGAACAATTCCTAAACAGCAACAAATCTAGAGAGGATATCCTGCTGCTGAATCCACCCTAAACTGAAGAGGAGATGAGACTGAGGATCTGCCCTCCAAGCAGAGTCTTAAGCATGACCCTGAGATGGGGAGGAGGACTGATGGGGCAAGGAGAGAGCCACCTGCTCTTACACAGGAACTTTTTAGGTTGGATCTTGCATATTAGTTTTAAGGAAGAAGTTTTTTATAATGAGGGTAGCGACACACTTGCACAGATTGCCCAGAGAAGTGGTAAATGTCCTGCATCTGCAAACATTCAAGGTCAGGTTGGACAGAGCTATGTGTAGATGAAAGTGTCGCTGCTCATTCCAGAGGGATTGGACAAGATGACCTTTAGAGGTCCCTTCCAACTCAAACCATTCTATGATATTTATCAGTCCTACAAGAGCGGGGCTATGGAATAAAAGAAACAAAAAGTACTTGCTCCTTAAATTCTCTGGGGTGAAGAGCCCAGGATTGAAGGTGAGAGACCTGGAGGTAGTAAAAGCACAGCATGCCCAGAGTGAGACTGTCAGCATCCTCTCTCCTGACGTCTGAGCACTGGCAATGAGACACGTCACACCCAGTGAGCCAGGCGGGCTGCCGGGGGCCCCTGCTCACAGCACTGCTGACACGTTCTGCAGCAAGCCAAGGACCAGGTGCAGCCATCAGAAAGGCTCCCCACGACAGTGCTTCATCTCCTCCCCAGCCCCCCCAAGGAAAATGTCCTCCCAGGACCACTGGCACTCAGATCGACAAAGAGGAGCGTTGTAAGGAATAAATTTCTGCCACGTATTTTCTCCAGCACAGTGAAATGATGCAGGCCATGAATCTGACACTCTGCCTCTCATGCCGAAGAAGTGAGCAGAGAGCTGTGTTTTAGCATTAGCTCCTAAGTATAATTTCCTGTAATTGTAAGCGCTTTAGAGGCACTTGTGAACTTGGGTGGATAGCTTCTAACTAAGTTGATGAATAACCCAGGACCGACTCATCTCCTAAACAGACCCAGCACTGAAGGAGGGAATGTGGAGAAAGGTTTTGCCTTCCATTAGCAACACTATCCAAACAACTGACCCTCTCCCTGAGAGATTAGTTCACAGCAGGTGAACTATAATCTGCTCTGATCGGCAGGCAAGGAAAGCATTCATTCCAGCTGCATTACAGCTAGAGCTTTTCTTCTCTTTTTTCCACACATCGTGAGCTCCCAACAAAGGGTTCCAGCTACCAGATCAAACAAACATTTTGCCACTAATTTGCAGAAATGGTTCTGGTCCCAAGTTGGTAAACAGCTGAGGACTGGCTAATGGGTAGTTTTTTCTTGGCATAGCCATCAGCACCTTCTCATCTGAAAAATGGTCATTTGATAAGGACTGAGAGTGGCCAGAGCAATTGGCAAGTTTTTGATCGGAGTAAATTTTATGCTGGGAATTTTGTGCCAATTTATGATGCTAGAGATCATCTACTCAAAAAATATTCTTTGGAAATTACATTGTACTACCAGTCATCTGATGTACTCAGTCGTCAGTTGGAGAACATTTTCACAAAACAATCTCGCCATTCCTAGCTTTCTGATCCAGAGCTTCATGGGAAATCTACAGTTAAAAGATAAGGTTAATTTCCCAGGTATGCTGCATATTAGAACTCATAGACTCACTAGTTTTATGGTACATATATTTCCCTATGACCAGCAGCAGCAAAGTCTTTGTTAACCTGCAACCAGTAGCCATCCATCTCTCTTTTCTTCTCTCTTTCTCTCTTCCTTTGGCCAAAAATCTTATCCTTTCTTACCTCACTAAAGCCACTGCCTTTCTATCTCAGATATCAACCACACTTTTCACCTTCACAAATCTGAATAACCAAAAAAATCCAACTACAATCAGAGTGATTGTTCTCAGCTAAGATTCAGTTTGAAAATGGCAGTTCTTATTTTGGAGTGAAAAATGCCTTGTGTGTTTAAAAGCTTAGCTGTTTGGGCTTGTGGGGGTTTTTCTCTCCCACCTACACCTGCATGCCGGATAATAGGTATCACCTCTGCCTACACAAATGGCTTTGCTCTCCAATCCTGTTAACTGCAGCAGAGGGGGTGTTTGCCGGGTATGGTGCCAATTGCTGGCCTCAGAAGCTTCTGCACAGCTTGTGGTCCAGTGGGGTTCCTGTTTCCCTGGCTGGAATCATGTACGGCTCAAAGAGACATCTGGTGGCCATATTATATATTGCAAAGGAGTTAATTTGTGCATGGAACACCCCTCGTGCGCAGAGGGCCAAGATCTGCTCGAGTATGATGACTACATTGGGCCAAATAGCAGAGGATGCCAAAACATCATTCACCTCGTTCGGCCTCCAGCCATTCTCTCCGAGTGCCTTCAGAACACGAAGAAATTGGAAATACAACCATATTCTGTCCCTGTGCTTTTTGTAAGGGCTTGTGAATTCATAAAAGAGAAACAGCTTGGCAGGAGAAGGCAGATAGCTACAAAATCTTGAGTCACTACAAGAAACTCACTCTTTTCCAGCACAGGACTCAGAGCCACCAGGTGAAGCTTTTATGAGCCACACAGAAATAGGAGGAGGAGGAGGAGGTTCCTCTTGGGCAGCAAGAATGCAAGGGAATCCTTTGCATTGAAGGAAAAATTGGATAAGTATCAGGAAAACACAGCTCCACTGGGGACAACTAGCAAGCAAAGCACAGCAGTTTTTGAAATCCACTGTGCTGCAGACAATCCTTCTGGAAAAGTGCTCAGGGGAAATACAATGTCCTTGATTTGCTGTTGTTTGTTCCAAGGCAGCTGCCCATGGCTGCTACAGGAGTCCTGCATATAGTGCAGGACAGACCCAGGTGTGACCCAGCAGAGTGGATTTCATGCTCACAGGTACAGTTAGAGAGAAAAGCGGGGGCAACCGGGGAGCATGGAGCAAGTGCCAATTTGATCCTGACTTCTTTCTTTGAGAGCTGACATGGCAGGTGAGCAGTGAGAGCACATCAGCAGTGGGAAGCCTTAGTTCTTGTTTTAATGTGACCTTGTCCAAGCTGCTTATTCCTTCCTTTAAGGAGAGAGAAGGCTCTTCCACCTACATGTGACCTGACGAGGAGAAACATGCATGAATGCTGGATGAATGATGCCCCAGATTTTGAAAGATAACAAGCTCAGTACCACAGCTACCTAGGAAAAGGGTTAAAATTAATCATTGTTAGCTCCTACTAAATGCTTCCTCCATGATTAACACCAGAGGTGATGTTGATAGCAGGATTCATTGTCAAAATAGCTTATAAAACAATTCTATAAAACTGTGTAAATCTTGTGTTGATCTTACTTTTTACAAGGCGTCTTAAAGCCATATATCCCAGCACCGTTTACAAGGTTGTTGCAGGTGTGGGACCAGCCTTAGAAATATAGCTACTACTTAAACTGTGTATTTTACGAGCCTGGGGAAACATCCGTTTGAACTGTAAAAGGAGCTTTCCAGCCTGCTTGCTTCTTTGTGCAGAGACTAAGCCACTGGCCATCAGACTTCAGCACCTCCTGCGTCATAGCCAAGGTGCAGGGAAAGGATTCCTTTGTCAACAAAACCTTAGCAAAGTTTTTCAGTACGTTGAACTTTGGCTTCGAGAGGAGCTGGTCTTCCCAAGCCCAGGTTTCACTGCAAACCACTGGGCACCCTAAAACCGTTCAGCACTTGCAGAGATGGGGCTGTTTTTCTATGGGCTGCGGTCATTCCTCTGGTGAAGCTCACAGGCTATTTACTGGTGCTCTGGAGCACAAAGGAACAGGTGGAAAAGGGAAGAATGAATAGCCCAATCATGTAAATCAGCTGACAGACGGCATTTAAGTAGGCAATATATACTGTAATTATATAATAGCTATTTAATAGACATCAGGGTGAGTCTGCTGGGAATAAAGGAAATGCTAAGAGAGATTTCTCCCCTTGAGTTAAAAATTATCAGGATTTTAACCCCATATTAACACTCAAGATTACATCCCAACTGCTGTGCCCTCTGAGTTCTCCTTTCAGCTTCCAGTTCAACAGTCCTGGGATTGCTCAAGTTACAGGAACTCAGCCCTCCTCACACAGGGACCACTGAATATAGGATCTGTTAGGTCCCAAACCATTGCATACCTCTGCTTTGCAGGGTACGTGGGCAACCATCTGCCATACTGCACCCCAAAGAGCACTGTGTTTTGTAGCTGGAAACATGGGCTCTCATTTACAGCACTGGGAGGAAATGGTTTGCACTTAGGCTTAAGTTCAGGGGCTCTGGGTTTGAGCAAGGATTTGTTCTTTGACCTTGGCCAAGCTGCTTATCCTTCCTTTAAGGGGTGACAAGACTCCTCTACCTGCATACAATCTGGTAATGAGGATTATCAGTGAGCTACAAAGTAGTGCCACCACTGCGAAATGGGCTATCCTCTGCCCCACTGTCCTCACCTTCATCCCCCTCATCAGATGCCTGGCCTCACCTTCCCAGCGGATGTGTCTCACAGCCCTCTTATCTCCTGCTCCTATCTTCTGTGTAAGACCAAATATTTACACTGTTCAGGAATAGCCCTTGGCTGTAAGCACATCTCCTAACCTCTAAGATAGCCCTTGACCTCTCCCCTGAGCCCTGAAACACACAGAATAAATGCAGGAAGGAGTCACAGTGACTGACTTAAAAGGTGTTTTACAGCAATAGGAGGGATAAGTCCAACTCGTGGCTTCTGATTTGCAACAGCTCATTCTGGAGGGTCTCAGAAACACTGAGTGACAAACATTTTGATCAGTATTCTATCATCATCCTCAGCTGAAATGAGATTTTCTCCAGCCCTGCAAAACCTCAAATTCATGATGTCCTCAGAGTTAATAAAAAAATGGACAAAAATCTCCCCTATTTTTCTAAAATAGCCTTTCTAAAAGAGTGTCTAACTCCTGAATTTTACAACATCTTTAACACTGCAGTGGCTGTGGCTCAGGATGCCTGAATAAACACTGGAGGGGCTGGGATCATCTGTGGGTTACGAGCTTGTACAATACTTTACACACCGAATCTCCTTCCTAATCAGGGGCTATTAAGACGTTGTTGCAACACTAGTAATAATATAACGTTGTATAAAATGTTTTATATATTTAATGTACTAATTAGCCATGATAACAACAAGTAATTTTATAGTTGAACGTATGAAACCCCATTATCTGAATCCCAGTTGTATGTGGCTTCACTTGAACTTGAAAAAGTGCTAGACTCATTTAATAACCTTCCCTTCAGGCAGAGCACTGATATGGTGTTCTTCCCTCTGCCTTGGCTACTTATTTCCACAAAACACAAGAGGTTCTAATAGGAATCTACTCCACACAGGCTGAAACCTGCCTGTTGAAGTGATGAAGCAGGAACTGATAGACCTATGTGGGCAGAGCAGTCACACAACTCCCTATTTGCTTTGGAAACCAGGCTAAAAATGGGGGACAGGCATTAGAAAACCGACAGGAAGGCAGGAATGGATGTATCAATAGCTCCTGCCCTGTTTCCTACTCATTAGTGACACCCAGCAGACATCAAGTAACCTTTAGAAACCCTCTAAAGAAGCAGAAATTTATCAGACATTTCTTAAATTGAGATAGAAGGAATTTGCACTCTGTACAGTTATGTTTCTAATACAGCCACACACCAACTGCAGACTTCGTACTGCACCTGTAGCTAAATGTCCATGTCACACCGATCTGTCTCCCTTTGGTGCTCCCACTGCAATCCCAAACAGACTAGGAGAGGAAACACATGCTTTAGCAGCAGTGGTCCTCTAAGGAGGTGAAATGCTTAAACTCTAGGCAAATGTAATTTGCTGCCTAAAAAACCTTGTCAGCAAGACATTATTGGCAGTGGGTGAGAGTACAATATCGGTTCTAGCTTGTTATGAAAACAAGGTGAGAAGAAGGATTTTTCATCAGAACCATGGACCAGCCCTTCCTCCAGCGGCAGCGGCCAGTGATGGTGAGCCTTGCTCACTAGATGGCGAAGGATTCCTTCCTCCCTGCAAAGCTCTCAGAGCAGCTAGGAGGGATTCTGCTGGGGATGGAGGAAAGGGCTTGGATCACGGAGAGGAGATTCAGAGGAGACATCTGCAGCCTGCAAAATGCACAGAGGAAGGTAAGGTGGGTTATTTAGTCTGAAGAGGTGATACTGTTCTTCTTGAAGAGATTGACACATGTTTGAGAATCTCCCTCTTCACCTAATTTGAAATAAACCTTTAAGCAAGGCCCCACCTACCAAGAACTAGTGGGAAAAAGATATCCCAGTGAGCCTTCTGCAGATCCCCTCCGATCTTCAGGAGTCTCCTTGTCTTTTCATCAAAAGGATCAAGATCATGTAACCCATATTTGTCCCTCAAATCTATTTAGGGAGGATACTGGGCGATACAGACTGGTATTTGTCCATGCTGAGTCCACAAAGTGCTTTTAGAGATTACAGCTCTCTAACAGAGAAGCTCCATAACAATATTCATCAGCTACAAGAAGTCTAGGTGCACGGCTCCAGCTGCTGCCATGGGTTGAGCCCTGCCCATGTAAACAGCTGTATGTCACATCCACAGCTCCATTCCTCTGATGTCCCAGGGATGTTCAGCAGATGAAGGGTTGCAACAGCAGGGACAGGAGTGTGGCAGAGCCTGATTGAAGTCCTTCCACAGAAGCTGTGTTTGTTCAAGCTGAACAAACCTCATGATTTGCCAGGTTGGGTTACTTGACTGCCCCAGGTACCTTCAGTCTCTCAACCACTACTAAGGAAGCATGAGAAAGGACAATGCCCTCTTTAGGATACTTGGCTACGAGCCAAGTATGCCATTCTCAAACATACAAAACAAAACAAATACATAAATGAAAAAACTCTACTGAGACAAAGCTGCAAGCCAAGCAAGACTGCTTTGCAACAGTTCGACTGCACTAGTGAGTCATAAACCAACACAGCAGCTATGGAAGTGAGTTAGAGGAGGATAATTTTGGCCACATTTTCAGCAGCAACTGGATCCCACAAATGTCCTGCTCTTACAAGTCATCAGTGTTTACAAGGCACGTTTTGCAGCATTTTAACCACAGTCCCTTACACAGTCTCAGCTATTTACAAATAGCTTCTTGCCCATGACTGCCAATATTTTCAGTAACATTAATTCAAGGAGGAAGAAAGACCTCCACCAGATGTCTGTGTTGTCAGGTGAAGAACTGTCTGCAACAAGCTGAACCCTGTCGTTTCCAGATTCCCCATCTCCATTTCTGGCTTTACTTTGGTCATGGCCACTTGGGCTCCATTCCCAAACAGCCACATTTAGGCATGAACATCACCCTACTGGTCCTGGCTACACTAGGCTCAAAAACCTCAGCTCAGCTGGTCTGCTGGGTGATGCTGGTTATTTCATCCCAGGTATGCTCAAATTTGCATGTTCTCTGTCTGCCCAAACAAGTACAAACCTGTGGCTGTGGACTGCAGAAAGATGCAGAATGTGTGTGTACTCTCACAGGTGCCCCGTTCCAGTGTGGTGTTCACGGTGTACAGACGTCAGCTCAGACATCCAAAACGTACCTTTACATAACGGAGCATGTCCTACTCCTCCACATGAGATACCCTCATGAAAATGAAAGCCCTTCTGCATGAACCTCTAGGTAGCACCACCAGTAAGTTCACACCTGAGCCTACAAATATGGGATAACACACACACATAGTGATGTGTTGATATATGCCCAGACTTGGATATATAAGGCAGCAAACAGGTATTTGAACATTGCTCACAGCCATTTGGCATAAAATTAGCCCTGAGGGTGATGTTTAGCAGCCTGAATTCTTTCCTTGCATCTTCAGACCAGGAGCTGTTTTCTCCATGTTACATTTTTTGCAGAATAATGTGAATGTATTTCTGTTCAGAAACCCAAGGCTGTTCCTACCCAGCTCATCTAGACATGAAAATACCTGGATGATGGTACTGACATTTTTTCTGAAGCTCTTTTCTATTTAACAGAAGCAAAGTCACGTTGCTGAGAGACCCCTTAGTAACAGGAAGCAGTTGTCCAGTTTAAAGAACCAGCTAGAAAGCAAACAGCTTTGCCTCCTTTTTAAAGCCCCTCAGGACAATATTTACCCTTCTAAAATATCATTGTGCCATGGCTTTGGGACTTTGCTTGACAAACTTGGGGGTCTCTGAGCAGTTCAAAGTGGGCTTGACCTATAGCTGAGCATGGAAAACAGGAACTGCATATAAATAACTAAATTACAGAGGGATCAATTCTCAGTCAACTCATTAGCAATGCCCGGCGTCTTTAAGTGATAACTCCACTCTCTAAGACCTTTACGTAATTACTTGCACAAGGCACATTTTACCCTTTGGTTCACAAGTTTCATAAATGAAGGTTAAGTTTACTTAACCACCCAGGATTTACCAGCCATGTTAAAGCATAAAATGCATGTGCTGCCAGGTGTCTGAGCAGAAACTGCCTTGTTGATTCAGAGACTCCAAGGTTAAATGATGGCTTCTGAGTCCAAGTTAGTTTCCCATTGGGGAACGGCAGGATCTGCACTGTAACATTGTACCGCAGTTCAGATGAGGTTGATTTAACAAGGCTTGGAGTTAAGATAGCAGTGATTGTGAAAGCCTGAATGAAAATCAGGTGTTTGCTGTACAGCACACCCATAACAGGGATCTTGAGTGTGTCACACTCCAGTTTGTTACTGAAAGATAATTATAAAATTTTTCTTTACCCAGATACCTGTTTCTATAATCTGTCTTTCAATCTACACTATTTGCATGCTTCCACATCTGTAGGATCCATGCTTGTACAGCCTGCACAACTTCCTTCACGCACTTCCTACAACTGAAACTGAGTTTCTAAGTGATTTGGGAAGGTATTTTTTAAGCCGTGGTGCAATTTAGCACTGCTCAGGATTTGCTCACTGCTGATCTGGAAACTTAAGTTCTGTTCACATTGCCAACATGAAGCTGGAGCTGCAAGTGTCATTGGACAAATAAAACCAGTATGGATCAGTTGTGTCCACATCACTGTTAGACTTGAATTCAAATCTGAATCAATCCCATGCTGCCAAATTTTCTTGGGGCTGACCTAGAGGCAGAATTTGAGCTGATAACTATTAATGTAAACATGAAGCACAGAAGCACCCAGCACTGCAGAGGGTCCCTTTTAACATATTTAACAATTTACAACCATTCCTATTAATGTGATTATAACCACTGATAAAACACATATCTGAACATAATTATAGCATCTCTCTACCACTGATTAGCCACTTTTATGAATGGAAACTTGAAAAATAATGTGATGAACTTCCAACACAACTAATGGCGACAGGTCAGAACTTCCACCCTCTGCAGTGCTGGGTGCTTCTGTGCTTCATGTTCTTCTTGAAGTGCAGCTGTCACAATCTAGAGGTATGTGCAAGGCATTGTATGCAAGAGGAGGTATTATTTTTTATTAGAATACACATAGTTGGAAAAAGTAGGTCAAGCTTTAAAGAAAATGAGCCTTTCTTCAGGTCTTGCCTAATTAAACCCCTCTGACCATTTCAAATCTAAGTGCAATTTTAAAGGCAGGAAAGAAGTGCTGCAAAGATTTTATAATGGGCTCAGCACAATAGGCTATAGATTGCAATAACTAACCATTAGACTTGGGGAAATAGCTCAGCCTCTGATCTGACATTTTAGCAGCTAAGAGCTCTGGCTAACAGATCCTACTCTGAATTACTCTCTCAAAACCTTATCAAAAGGAAATGGAGCCTTTTGAAATCACTGGCATCTCTGGAAGACTGGTTTATCAAATTTCTCCTGGTTCAAGCAGAAAACCTCTGTTTTCCTCTGCTCTTTAACCTCTTATTTAAAATGTCATTTCACTTTGAACTGCCAAAAGAGGCAGCAAGGGAAGCAGCTAGCTCGCCATCAGAAGGAGGTGAAAGCTGAAACTTTACCCGTCCTTAGTGAGTTTATCCACATATCAATGGCATGCTCTACCAGTGTGTTTATTTTTATGACTAGAGCATATCCCTTAACCTCAGGGATCTGAACATTTCCCTGGAATGTACAGACGTTTCATATCATTTATTTCCCAGCGGCCCTTCCCCACGCCAGCTCCACACATGCATACATAAACACACATGCTTCTTTTCACCTTCTCTTGATCACACTGGTGTACACAACCAGACAACACAAGGACACACGTACCCCCATCCATAGCATCAGTCTTATCTATATCCCTCTGCATAAAATATAAATCTTCACATTCCTGTATTTAGATATATTTATGTATATGAACATAGATGGCTGTGATTTGTGTGTACATCCACTTAATACAAGCCTACATGGACATGGAGGCACCAAAGTGTTTGTGTGAAAATGGACATATGTGGAAAACCACGACTGCAAAGGGCACTGACACATGCCACTGATTCCCATGGCTGCTCAGGACCTTGCTGTGAGGCTTCCATAACTAAAGGAAAGCATTTGGATGGAATCCAAACAACTTCCACCAGCCAAACATTTGGATTTCACTTAGGCCTGTCTTTGTATCTATTTTAAGGTAGAACTACTGCCTGGAGCTAATAACCAAAATGATGACCCAGATTCTCCCTCAGAAGCCCTACAGCAAGGATTCTGTGAAGTTGCTGCAGCTTTGCTCTGTTATAACTCTGTCCCCTTGCCATATTGACTCAGGCTCTAATGAGATATTCCCAAGCACTGAGGTTGCATTCAGGCTCTTATATAAGCTGCCAGCTGAGGACTGCACTCCTTTATCACTTTGTGCTGACTTACTGTGGGCCAAGGTCTTCAGCTGGTGTAAATCAGCACAACTCCACCGAGGCCATGAAAAATGAGGTGCATAAGTTAAGCATCTGTCTCAATGGCTGATGTTTATCTTTGCTCCCATGGCCTCAACTGCACTTAAGAAGAACATAAACCCATGAAAACAGTTTAATGGGACATGGGCTTTCTGCTGATCATCTGCATGCAACTGAATTTTACTCCATTTGATTGCTAAACCAAGTTCAGCAGATATCCATGTTACAAATAATTTGTCATGCTCTTAGGCGCGTTCCACCCCAGGCCACAAAATGTTCACAGTAATTGAAATATACAGCCAAATTCCAAGCTAGCATAAATCTCCGCTGATGTCAAGCCATATGGAAATCCATATGATTTGAAAGCTGTAAAAAACCCTAACAACCAACCATGCCTTCTAGTGAGAGACTTATGCAGCTCGATCTGATTATTCTATCACAAAAATTAAGAGATGACTCCACTAGGATGTCCAAGTACGGATGGAAAAAGAAAATACCCAATATGGAATGGTTCTTTAACCTAGCTGAGAAATGCCAAATGAGATTCCTTGCTCAGAAGTAAATGCCAGACAAAGTTGAATAAGTGATAAATAATAGATTTTTTTTTTAACATGGAATCATTGATCAAAGGATAAGGTAGGCTCTACTATTGAAAGTCTTCACACCAAGGTCAGATGCTTTTGTTCACAAGATTCTTTTATCTAGGATAACTTGTTAGGTTTGATACAACAATAATGACATCAGTTGTTGAACATGATGTTCTCTGAGAGGCTGTGACTATTTATAAGAAGGCAGCAAATTAAGCTTGAGAAAAGCCACTGTACTATCAATAGGACTAAATTTACTACAGATTGATTTAACTTGCACTTGAAAATGCTTATGGGATTGCTAAATAAAAAATTAGCAGCAGAAAGCACTGAACTTGGTAATACACAGAGCTGGAGGAGAAACAAATGATCTCTTCTCTTCACAATTATTTATTTGCTTTAAAGCCCCATCATTTATCCCTGAAATCGGAACATTTTTAGAGGTATGAAATTAAATTCTTCCAGTTATAACAGAGAAAAAGAGATGAGCCCTCTCACACATGAAAGAAGATCCATTATTGATCACCAAGAAAGAAATTTGTATTTTGCTAAATCTGCATTCCTCTGCAGCAAAATCAATGGTGTTCTATGGATCCCAGCTGCCAAATGCTGTGGTTGCTCCAAGTTTGAGCATTTGTCCTAAGAAAGGTCCAGGTGCCAAGCTAATATTTAAAAAAGGTTTTAAAAAAAAGTCTTTGCACCATCTTTTCTCTAGCGGTGGTGCATTCCTTAGGCTGCGATGTCATCAGCTCCTCATTATTATTCTTAACACTTCTTCGAAGTCAGTCAAAATCAGAGACAGAAAAACAGATTTGGGGTGTTGTGCTTTGTTTGCACACTACAATATGCCCAAAGTATATAAGGTTTTCTTGTTATTTCCACCCATGGATCTTTGGCAGCAGAGCTTGAAGCTGGAACCCTAGCTTGTCAAACAGATTATGATTATAAATTATACATAATCACAATGAAAAGGAGATTTGAGATGAAAATCTAAAATTGGGATGGGGTGGGAATGAAACCAACTCACTCCAGGCAGCTTTCTAATTTCAGTCATTGGTTCAAATCCCTCCCAGAAGCCACAAGGCAATGCAGGATCCCTAAATTTCTTGGAAATTGGTCCCATACTGTCATTAAAATCAGTGGGATGTTTTGCTGTGCCTCTGCTGGAAGCCTGGAGAGGTTTTAACCAGGCACATCCCAGCCTGGGATGCACACACATCCTTGGCAGTACATTACAAGGTGGTTCTTACTCTGAAGAAGAACCAGGAGTTCCCAGGGCCAGGAAGGTGCATTTGCTCATCGTGCTTTGACCAGTGGCAATACCTGCAAAGGAGGAAAAGGCTGAGGGAAGCCATTATCCAAGATGCAGAAAAAAGCAGCAAAGCCCAGAAGTTCAGATTTCACTAACAAGTTATTGGTGTTATTGGCTTCCCTGCGCAGCCACCAGCCGAGTAAGTAACTGCTGCTTTATCTGGCCACAGTGCTCAGATGGTGTTTAGGAAATAAACTTTCAGAGACTTGGATTAAACAGCCAAGGCAGAGGTACAGGGCATTTCCCCGGGTTTAGCAGCAGCCTAATGTATTGGCCAGTGGTATTTCAATGTCAGATAAGGCTCAGGAGCAATGCTGCTAGGGCTGGAGGGAAGCAGGAGCCAAATTCCAACCAGGGGAAGTGCCACCACTCTAAAAAAAAGCCCAGCCCCAGAGGATATTTTTGTGATATGCACTGGCCTCTAGCAGTGATTAATGTTGCTGGATAGAGCCATGACATGGGAACTGTGCTTCTGGTGTCTAAATAAGACTCCAGCCGAATCTGATGTGCCCTCTCTGATCTAATGATCAGCACATCAAGACCAGGTCTCTGCTTTCCAACAGGGTCACTAACCTACATCGTAGTATCTGATAGTGAAATGGCTCAGATGAGGCTGTATCATGCTGGAATATTAATGATGCCTTTGTAATATGGCCACTAAGTCATCTTGCCTCCATAAAGGTTCCCCACCCTCACAGAGAAAAGCCTTGAGCCTCTCCAGATAGAGCTGAACACCCCAGGCTGAATGCAAGTAAATGTTCTTAAATTTTGGCTGCTATATGGCTCTGAGTGTCTTCCCCTAAAACAGAGACAGGGATGGAGGGGAGTGAAAGGACATCAAGGCATCACAGAACAGGTGTGCATATTTTTCTCAAGGTCAAAGCATCAGTTTTACCACTACATGATAGCAGAAACCAGAAGCTAATGGAAATCACTACAGAACTGAGACTGGTGGCTTCCACTTGACATAGAGATCCCCATATGCTTAGGTGACAACAGTTTGTAGGCTAAATCAGGCTTCTTGATCCTACTCTTTAAGCCCTTAAATGTCTGGAAGGTAGTCATCCAACAAGTGGCCCATTAGACAGACAAGCGTTGAATTCTTTACTGTATGCGTCTGAACTCAGCCCCTTAGAAAATAACCCAAAATGTTCATGAACCTGCAGGCAAGGTGCTGCATAAACCCCCACACAAATCCACTCTGTGAGAGAGACAAGTCAAAGTCAAAGGTTGGACCAACTCTCTGGCTCCCTTCACTGCCCCCTCACCAGTTTGTTTCTAATTATTTTGCACATAGATCACAAGGCAAAAATAAGTGTCCTATTTCACTAGGGAGGAGAAAAGAAACACACTTGATGGTACTTTAAAGAAACTTCTCTTTCCTTTCAAGAACAATAAATCAAGGAAATTAATAGGCCTGGTCTGGTGAGTATGAGAGTCATTTTCAGTACAAACTAACCACAAAAAATCTGGTTTTAAATTTAGAGAAGGCAGAAAAGGGCAAATTATAAAATAATTAATGCAGTTTTTAATTATGCAATATTACCGGTGACCAGAACTATAAATTTCTAGCATCAGAGATCATAATGTAACCTCTAAGTCATGACCAAGCAATAAACAGAGCTCTTTAGTGACCAAATAATTACAGAGTTTAAGATTGAAATGTTACAGTGTAACTAACACAGAGAACAAATTCCACTCTGCATGTGTTTTAGTACCCCATGAACTTTAATAGTTTCTTTTCCTGTCAATTTGCATAGATTAGCCTTTGAAAAAGATCTCCCTTACTGTCTTCCCAAATTATTTTTTTTTAAAGCTGTGAGCAGTTGATGTGCCTGTGTCTACCCCCTACCCTATTTATCTATATTTGACACAGATATCCACCCCAAAACTCAAACTGATTTTCTGTGGACATACACGTGTTTCCTATTGACAGCTGTGGGATTCATGTGGGTGTTTCTGACTTATAAACACGCACATGCAGGCTCATATGCACTTGGTACTATTCCCGTTACAAATCCTAAGTTTAAATGATTCTTTCAAAAATCACATAAGAAGTGCCAGCAGAGAAGAAGAAAGTTCTGTAAAGCAGCTCCTTGTGATGACAATTAAGACTTTTTCTTCCTTCAGCCTCGAACAGCTACGACAGAGAAAACTGAGCTCCTATGGGCAACTGTAAAGTGCATCCCTGGCTTCAGACCACAGTTGCTTTAGCCACATAACAAAAGACATGCTAGCTCTTCTCTTCACTGGCTCAACTTCCATAGCTTGCTCCTCCATTGGGCTGGCTCACTAAAGAAGTTGGAAAACAAAGCCTCCAGCCTCATGCCCTGTCCTAGAATAAGCATCACAGCCCAGAAAGGCAATCAGCAAGCCAGTCTTCCTCAGGGCTCAGTTCCACAAAGATTTTCCTTTCCCTGGAAAGAAAAATTTGGGCAGCTTTGAGTGTATGTTGAAATCATGCACCTTCCTAACAAAGGGAGCTTGGCAACCTTGGAATTTTACAGTTTTATGAAGAAATAATGTCCATATACATATGCAATGACTACACACACAATACAGCTTTGTAAAAATAAAGGCCATTATATATTGTGGCTACACACGCAGATTTATAAAATTAAGGATAAGACAGCATTTTTGAGTGCTTCAGACCCAGGAACAGCCGATGTATCAGAGCTGAAAGATTATGTAGATATCGACCCGAGGCAGCAGTATTGTGGGATAATTTAGTCCCAGGGGTTAATTGACTATGAATGATCTTAAGATCACCAAACAACCTAACTAATGGCTTGTAATGTGAGCTTTACATACAAGACACGTACAAGATATAGCATCTTGTAATATTCTATGCATTACTATACGTCTCCCACCACGGTAGATTCAATGTTATATGGAATATGGTGCATGTTCTATGCTGTGTAGTGTTTCTTATATAGGTATTACTTCTTAAGTGGTATGTATTTTACATTATATTACATATTGTATAAATTTGTATGTAAGCCAGGACCACCTCATACTGGCAAAAAGAAGACAATACCTGTTCAAAGCAAAACCCGGCAGTGGAGCAAGTACTGCTGATACTGCTGGCACTGCAGCCTGCGGGGGGGGGGCACAATGCTGCTGACCAGAGTCAGAACCATTTTGCCTCTCTGCAGAGGGAGAAAGCGTGGAGATGAGGTGAGTTTCTGGCTAGGTCTCTCGTCTACACACAGGTCACCCTCCAAGTTCTCTGTATTTCATCCATCAAAATGTTAAAACTGACAAGTAGATTTCACCTCTCCTCTGCTCCATAGAGGATCCGAGTCTCTAGAGGGAAGGGACATAAGGTGGGCAGATAAAACCAAAACGTGAGTGTCCAAGCTCAGAGAGCAGCTGGGGCCGGGGGATAGGGCACAGCCAGACCTTCGTCCCACTCCCTCCCACGTGCTCTTGCATTTTGGGTGGCAAGCGCACAGAGAGTTGGTGCCTCCGGATTTGGAGCCGACTCCCGTCCCTGAAATAACGTTTGCTGAAGGCGGCTGTAAATACAGCCTGGACGCTTTCCTTTACTCGATTTTTCCCCCGGCCCGGAACCCCCGCGTAGGTACCGAGGGAGGGGAGAATTACGCACCACCCGGGGTCCGGTGGCACTAACAGGGGGCTGGCAGCGGCACCTCCCTGCGGGAGGGATAGGGCTGGGCTGCGCTCGGAAAAGGGAAAGCACCGGGACTGGAGGGAGCATCGGCAGCCCGGAGCAGCGGGGAGCGCACTTTATCTGCGGCCCTCGGGGGCTGAGCGGCTCCGCTCCCCGTCGGGCAGGGAGCAGGAGGAAGAGGAGGAGAAGGAGGAATAAGAAGAGTCGCGTTTCGGTGCGGGCAGGTCGGAAACCAAGGCAGGAGGGGGTCGGGGCCCCATCGTCTCCTCCCCAGCCCCCTCGCAGCGCCCTCAGCTGCCCACAGTGAGTGCCCGTGTGTGCGCACTCGCCTGCGCACGGTTCACTTAAGGACGTGCGCCTCTGTACCTAATGGCTGTTTTGGTAATTATGTACAGCTCGAAGGTCTTTTAGAGGTAAAAAATATACATATCTATATATTTGTCTCTGTATGAACATACACGCATAAACAGCCGTATATTTGATAAAGTCTTCCTCCGAAATATTTATGTATTCACGAATGTTGTAAGTCTAAGACAACTGTAGTTGTATCACACGAATACGACACTTTATAATTTTAATTCTCATTTTATAACATAACTCATCTAAATGTGTGCACTACATTTAATTGAGGGACACAAATTAAGAATATAGATAATTTTTCTGCAGTCTGTAGAACTGTATAAACAACTTCGAATTACAAGTAATGTGTCTATAATGTGCCTCATGCCCGTGAGACATTTCATCGCATGTTTCACAAATGTATCGTGAAATTAATTACAAAATTGTCATATTTGTCATTTATATATATATAGGTATAATTGTGTATGTGCGTGCGAGCTGAACTTGTAAATTTTCACAGTACGAACGGGATCAAATGGAAGGTGGAAGCCCCTGGCAGCCATCCATTAGAGAAAACCCAACCCGGGGGGACACAAACACGCTGATTTTTTTTCGGAGCCTGGCTCAGCTCACCGGGAGAAATGTCATTTCGAAAGAACGGGACAGACGGTCTGGTGCCGCCGGAGGAGCAGGAGGGTCCGGGAACACCCAGGATCACCGCTAGCCCCCGGCGCAATCGCCGCGGGGCAGGTAATGATGGTGGCGGGACCAAAAATGGTGTGTTTCCACACACTTGTTCTCAGGAGGAGAAAGAGTCGATATCTGCGTAGAAATCTCCGCAGGGGAATTAAAATAAAGATGCAGCAACAACAAAACAAAAGAAAATAAATGAAAAATCGCAGCGAAACGGACCCCAACAGTCTCTCCCGGCGGAGCCAGCCTGGTCCAAAGCCACCCGCTGTTAGCAGCAAGAATCCATCGGGAGGAAAAAAACAAACACACTTGTCGGGACAAGTGTTTTCTGACATTTTTATAAAATAACTTTGTATCAGATGCGATCGTGTAAAAAACCCTTAATGATCCAGCCCGCGAAGAGCTGCGCGGCTCTGTTTTTCTGCCGGAGGCGTGAGGAGGGGTCGGTGGAGGGAGGATGGAGGAACTACAAACGGTATGCGGGGGTGTTGCTGAATCGAAAGATGGAGGAAGATTGAGACATGCTAAAAAAGAATGAGCAGGGGAAGAAAAAAAAAAAAAAGAAATTACGAGAACGGCAGTTAGTGAGGGGCCGTGAGGTGGGGACGGTCGGGGTGTTCAGGAGGGCTCCGGGATGAGGCGGATTTCGCCTGACTGCAGCAACCCAAAGCGGAGGAAAANGGAGAAAAAAAAAAAAAGTACTAAACAAGAAAGCAACCTAGGAGAGCCGCAGCTGTGCGCCAGGCGATGGGACCGGAGCGCCTGGCGGCCGGGAAGCTGCTCGGGACAGGGGCAGGACACAGCCCTCGGCCCCCAGCCCTGTTCCGGGGAGAGCTCGCTTAGCTTGGAGGTTTGTTGCTCGCTAATGATCAACATCTTTATTCGCTAATTAGAAGTGCCTGGCGATGCCGGCGCCTTGGCGCATCGCCGGGAGGGCACGGCCACCCCCTCCGCCGAGGGACCACCGCGTTTGGGGCATCTCCGCCAGCCCCGCTGCGGTGCCACCGCGGGAGCCACCTTCCCTCCTGCACCGGGGAGGAGGGGGCGGACGACACATGCCAAACAACCCCCTTCCTTCCTTCCAAAACCAGCAGATACATCCTGGCATTTGCGCTCATGATCCGGGCGATGCGCTTGAGCAAGTCCCACAGGATCCGGCTCTTTTAAGCTAATGCAGTGAGATGTTTGTTTTCCTTGGTGTTTTGTTTTGTTTGGGGGTTTTGGTTTTGTTTTGTTTACGGTTTTTTGTGTGTGTGGTTTTTTTGTTTGGGGTTTTTGGGGCTTTTTTTTTTGCATCCGGGAGTATCCCGGCTCCCTCGCCGTGGGCACGGTGCACTTCCCTCTGCGGGGCGCAGGGGGTGCCGCGGGACCGCGCGGTGCCGTGGGGCGGACGGGGGACGAGGGTGAGACATCGGGGCTTTCATTCCTGGTTTCTTTCCTATTCCTACCCCACCGCCCCCATCTTTTTATCCTTCACCTGTACCTGAAGGAGCAAGCCGAGCAAAGGCTCCCCC